>JAVBJF010000507.1:0-218151 GCA_033439095.1 Pseudococcus viburni
CTACTACCCTGACTTCAACCCAACCATAAATAAATAGTGGCATCAGAAGCTTCTTTTTTGGAAGTGTCAAAGGAGGTGTAGGGACTTGAAATACCAGGGGGATCTTAGGAATAGGGTGTAAAACGGGGGGGTTGGCGATTTTTTTCATTTTTTTTAAGAGATGACGAATGCCGCAAACCGCAGCCCTCAAAGTCTTTTTGGAGGGCTGCCACGAGCATTTAAAGTTTTGAGGTAAAGTTGGATATGGTAAATTTGGGGTGTGGATAACTCGAAAACCATGATGGTTTGAAAGTTGAAACTTTTTCTAACGTGTAGGACCTCTGAAGAGCTTTTGACGATTTTTTGAAAATCAGTGTTGCCACTTTTTTAACACGAAAAATTAGCTGTAAAAGTTGAAAAATGACATTTCTCTATGATGTCAATCGCCAAAAAATCTGAAAAAAATCTGTAAAGTACAACTTTACATGCTGATTAATGTATTAAAAAATTGAGGTGACGTTATTTCGTATTTTCGAGAAAAAAAATCCCAAAGATTGGAAGAAAATACAATTTTTTTTCAAAGGTCAGAATTTTGTAAATTGATTTTTTTTTTGTTAATTTTACACCATATTCAATGAAAAAGTCGGTAAAAGCATTCTAACTCAATTCAACACCCGTTAATATTCGTGAAAATGCAGAGTTATTAAATGTTAACTTCAAAAGTTTGAATTTTTTTTTAATTACCTATAAACAAACTTTTGGGGCTTATATAATTTTTAAATTGAGTGACTCTGTCACAAAAACCCCAATAACTCAACTAACTCATTAGCTAAACTTCAACTCAAGCTAGAAAGCTGTTATTATTGCTTGAAGGCGTAATTTTTCATTAAAAAAATATAAATAATATGCGTTTATACGACGTTTTCAATGTTTTTGTTACAAATTTCTAAGGGTCCAAATTAGGCGCCCAAAAAAATTCTATTTGAAAATTGTCTTTCGAAAAAAAAGAATTCCATCTATTATTTTAGGGACCAGGTTAAATAAGACGCGTTTTTATACCGACTTCGTGGCCTCTGAAAATATACCGAAGTTACTCAAAATTGCACTTAAATGACAAAAGATCACATTTTTTGAAAAAATCTTTAAAATTTCTCCTTTAATCGTTTTTTGTCTCATTTTGAAGAGAATTTCTTCAGCTTTTTGGCGATCCATCATAAGTTGAATTTTGCTGAAAATCGCTGAAATTGTACGTGTTGAATGGAGTTAAATGCTTTTACCGACTTTTTCATTGAATATGGTGTAAAATTAGGTAACAAAAAAAAATCAGTTTACACAATTCTAACCTTTGAAAAAAAAATTGTATTTTCTTCCAATCTTTGGGATTTTTTTCTCGAAAATACGAAATAACGTCACCTCAATTTTTTAATACATTAATCAGCATGTAAAGTTGTACTTTACAGATTTTTTTCAGATTTTTTGGCGATTGGCATCATAGAGAAATGTCATTTTTCAACTTTTACAGCTAATTTTTCGTGTTAAAAAAAGTGGCAACACTGATCTTCAAAAAATCGTCAAAAAGCTCTTCGTCAGAAAAAGTTTCAACTTTCAACCCATCATGGTTTTCGAGTTATCCACACTCAAACTTTACCTCAAAACTTTAAATGATCGTGGCAGCCCTCCAAAAAGACTTTGAGGGCTGCGGTTTGCGGCATTCGTCATCTCTCATCGAGGTCTACCCACATAAAAAAATGAAAAAAATCACTGACCCCCACCTACCACTTTGCGTACGAACTGACGTGGAATGACCCTTGGGTAATTTGGAAAAAGAGTAGATTTGATAATGGATACTTTGCACCCCGGCCGTCGATTTGGAGGAGTACAATATACTCCTTGGACCCTACTTTTCGATGCAACTGACCGCAGCAAACATGATTGAAAATCAATAAAAGAAATAATAATGAAATGACCAAATTTGTACTCTATAAAAATTAAAAAAAAAACGAAAAGGATTACATAAAAAAATGAGAGCATAAATGTGGTCATTGTTGTTTCTTTTATTGATTTCATTCAAATACTCATTTAAAAATTATTCTTATGATTGAAAATTTTGAAAATTAATTTATTCTGAACTATTTTTTTTAACTCCTTCTCCCTCCCATTTACTTCACTGCGTATTCCTAATTTGTCTATATTTAAAAACCTATTTCCATTGTAAGTATATATCTAATTGAAAAAATCTGCGAAACTGTCTATTTGTTCCGAGAGAAGAGAGGGTGGAAAATTTCAAGAAAAATAATAATTTTATAAATGATAATACTTTCAAGCTTCAATGTGAATTTGAGAGAAATTGATTTGACCCGAGCGAAGCGGAGGCGAAAATTTTGGAAACCCTCTCAAATCCAAGGTGCAATAAAACAATGTTTTGGATTAATAAACCTGAAAACATTGAAAATGATTTTTAAGGAGAAAAAAATTACACAGTTAGTTGAAATAATTTTGATGAAAAATAAGAAAAAAAATCCCTTTTGTAGAATTCGGATTATTTTAAAATTATGGAAAGAGAAATACAATAAGGCCGAGCGCAGCGAGGCCGAAGTTTTTGAAAATTTTCAACTTGGGTGTAATTTTAGGGATGAATTAACAGGCTTTGCGGGATAATTTTAGAGTTGGATTGTGATTTCTTACACTTGAAAAAATATATATTAATAAATTTTATTTTAAGAAATAATAACGCGGCCCCATTCAAAAAGTTGGCAAAAATATCTTGATAAATACCTATGTATTATTATTTTTAGATAAAATGTTGCCAACTTTTTGAATGGGGCCGCATTATAATTTTTTAAAATAAAATTTACTAATTTTTTAAACATTTTCTATTATTACTTTTTTGCGTGTAAAGGGGGCATCCCCCCAAAATATTTTTGAGGAATAGTTCTCAAGAATTCAGGTTTTTCGGCACCCCGGTTTTCGATTACGAGTAGGAAGGTATACCGTATATGTATAAATAGAAAGAATTTAAAGTGGTTAATTTTTGTTTAAAAAAACTCCATTAAACATAATGGAGCTACCAGGTACACTTAGTCTACCTATAGGTATTCATTTTATTAAATTCCGGTCATAGGCAGAAATTAATCAAGCTAAGTGGAGAATCGTTAGACATTGTCGACTTTATGAGAAAATTTGTTGATTTATAACAAATTTTCCAACTTTTTGATAATTTTCTCAATAGATGGGAAAATTTTGTTGCAAACTGGTACAAATAAGAACGAAGTAAAAAAAGCAGTCGTTTTTTTTTACCAGTGTCTAGCCCTTGAAACTCTTCAAACGGTTATTCACATATTTTGCGCTTTATTTACGTTTTGAACTGCGTAATTTTTTTGTCTGTTTCTGTATTTTAATAAGTGAATGAGATTCAAGTAAAATAAACAAAAAACCAGTCATTCATTACTTCTTTTTTAAATTCAAACAACAAGATAGGCATCAAAAATATTGAAGTTTACAACACCGAAATTGCGTCATGCCCGAAGTGTAAACCATCTAAAAAACGAAGTACATATTCCTTAACCTCTGGCTCTGCTAATCTGTATCTTTTTTAAAAAAGATTAAATTCCATGTTTCCCCTTTCAGAACGCCTGTGTTGTGTAATATATGCGATCTTTAATATTTTGTTATTTTGAATGAATAGTCAGGTCTCAATCGTACAAAAAAAGGCTTCCGCGCGAAATTCCTGTTAAAATTGATTTTATAATTGATTCTTGTTCTGGACACTATAATAAAGAAATTAAACCCGTATGCCCTTTTTTTCCCTCTCCCTTTCCCCAAGGTGTATTGCCTGAAAAATTTTCAAACAAAAGTTGTTCGTCAGCACCTAATGTACTTTTTCATTTCTCATCAAAATCCATTTTGAAGCAACTCCTGCCCCCCAAATTTGAAAATAAAACAGTTTTCAGAAAACTTCAAAATCATACGTTTTCTTCATTTTAAGCAAAAAGTTTCAGAGGTATGGCAAAATTTTTAACCACAAAAAGTATTCAGAATTAAATTTCATTTCCAATGAGCTTTATCACGACCATTTTCACCAACTTTTCCCGACAGGGTGGATCTCTCCCCCTCCCCCTTACCTCAAAAGTTGGACCCACGAAAAAAAATTGAACGGTTTTTGTTCTTCGATATCTAATGCATAATTTCATTTATTATCGGAATTCATTTTGGAGCAAATTTTGTTCGTGGGTCCAATTTTTGTGAAAACAAGGAAGGGGGAGAGGTCCACTCTGTCTGAAAAAGTTGGTGAAAATAGTCGTGATAGAGCTCATTGGAAAGGAAATTCAATTCTGAATACTTTTTGTGATTACAAATTTTGTCGTATCTCTGAAACTATTCGTTTAAAATGAAGAAAACGTGATTTTGAGGTTTTCTCAAAAACATGTTTTGTTTCCAAATTTGGGGGGGGGGGGGGCAGGAGTTGCTCCAAAATGGATTTTGATGAGAAATGAAAATGTACCTACATTAGATGCTGAAGAACAACTTTTCTTTGAAAATTTCTTCATTTCGACCCATCTTTGAAATGCTGGGGTGGACCCTGGGGAAAGGGGAAGGGGATAATAAGAGCATACGAGCTTAATTTCTTTGTTTTAGTGTCCAGAACAAGAATAAATCATAAAATCAATTTTAACAGGAATAGCGCGCGGATGTACGATTGAGACCTAACTATAATTTGAAATAAAGTTCGTACTTTTTTCCAATAAGTTACCTTTGGTTGAAACCATTATTGCTACGTAAATTGTGTGAAAATCTGAATTTGATATCATGTTTTTTTCATCGCAAAATTTTTCATCACGGCTGCCACCAAGAACCCAAAGTTTTTTATTATAGTAAGACCAATTATTCAAAGTTTTTATTTTTGGAAATTCTAGCTCGCTAGATGCATTTAAGTATTTACAGCAAAACTTGTTTACAATTACCCCATGTTTACAATTACCCCAAATGACTTTACCTACAAAAACTTAGAATAACAGAAAGATTTTCGAGGGACAAAAACTTTTTTTCGAATTATTGACTTGAATAATTCATATGATTGTAATTTTGTTTATGCCCGAGGGAAGTGGGGCGAAAATTTGAAGAAATTGTGTGTGTGATACCCGAAAAAGCATTATTCATCAATTGGGAAAATGATAAGGTTTCCTAAGTAAGGTGAAAAATGTTTAATTTTCCCAACTCACAAGTGAAAAATTGCATCAGAAGGGAAGCATACCAAAGTTTCCCTCACAATTTTCAAAGGAGAGTGTTTCGTTGTTTTTTGTAAAAAATTTCCCAACAGACTATGATGGTTGTCGGTTAATATTAATCGCTTGTCTTGCATTTTATCTGATTTCAGATCATTTGGAAAACTCCCAACACCACCAGAACCCAATGCAGGTTCCCATACTTTTTTTCTACTTTTTTTTTAATCATTTATTTTTTAGTTATCGTTCCGGTTTTTCTACAAATGTAAAGTTTTGCTTGGAACTAGTGTCGATTAGCTTATGTGTTTGTCAGATGTAACACCGGCGTAGTGCTCGAGATTAAGTGTTCTTTTTTTTCCTGTTGTGCACAAGTGACACGTGGTGCTCGACTTAATCTGTTATTTTCCCCATCTTATACCCTGTAATGTGCAGTGCTCGCGTTTTTGTTTGTTCGTTTTTTAAAGTAAATAATTATCTACCCACTGGAACTTTGGCGACGTAAGTGATTGCGGTATTTTTGTAATTCGGTTATGTGGTGAGCGTAGTCCACTTGGACCGTCGACAGAGCTGTATCGGTGAGTGTTGCACAAATTTTTGGTGGAGGGGTGGCAGCTGACGTCTCAGGTAGTTATAATGGTATTTAATTTTGTGTTATTGTTAGTCATAAGTAGGTTGTATAATTTCTGTAATGTTGTCGAGATCCTTGTAGGCCCAGTTAGGTAGGGTGTTTTTTATTTTGTAGGTATCTGCCGTCTTCCCTGTCGAACCTTGGTCAAAAGTGACCAAGATTTTAGGTGCCTTTTTCTGGGCCTGGCGCCATATTGTGTGGTGCAGATTGGAAGACTGTGTGAGTGGTTAGGGCTAGGCGTGCTTCCGATCTGCGCTGGTGCGGCGAATTTCCGAATCAGTCCACAACAACAAATCTGGTACGTGGAACGAGGCTGGAAGTTACAAAAATCTTCTACCCCTTGCGTTATTTAAGTTTAGCTTACGATAGTGGTAAAGTAGCGCAAGGTGACTGGCCGCTTCACTGGAGGCCTTAGTTGCACTTTTTCTAGGCTTGTGAATCGGCCAGTTGCCTTGCAGAGAGACGTCTGTGCCACAGTAGTTTCTAGTACCGTATCTATGCATTATAAACATCATTTAAAATGTTCAGTGCGTGTTTATCGGTGTTTTGTGTCATTTTTGTTGTGTTTGTTTTTATTTTGTTGCGTTTTGTTGTGTTTGTGTTTTGTATTTTCGATATTGTGATTCAAGTTTTCATTGTGGCAGTCGCCTTACACCGTACTCGGTGAGTATGTTTCCTTTTCTTACCGTGCTTTTTTCTTATGTTATGGTTTTTTTCACTTTCCGTCCTCCCAATTCACTCACCCACAAACGAGGCCACTGGTTTTGGTTTATCAATCTGTTTCAGGCGTCCGTACCTGTATCACGCACCAGTCCTGCTGCAACTGATTGCCGGCTGTCTGTTGGCCAGCGCTGATACCGGGACACCCAGCATATCAATCCAGGTGGAATTTTTGGCGATCGCAGAGCATAATTTGTGGATAGGTTCGAATACACCCTGTGTGGTAACGGGGGTTAAGAATATTACCACTGGCGATTCTCGGCCAAGTCGTAGAAGGCGACTGAAATTGAGGCAGCACTCGAGACAAACGCACCATGTTTCCACCGCACAAAAAAAGCAACACGAAAAACTTCGTAATTTCCACATAATTTTTTATTTTTGGCAATTTCCTTCAACTATCATCTGTTTTTATTAAATTTCCATTTTGTTTGGATTTGAATTTAACAAATTCCATATTTTTTTCAAGTTATTTCTCTTCTTTTCTAAGCAGGTGAAATCTCCTTCGTTATTTATGTTTTGCATTTCTTCTTAATTTTTTTTTTTTCTTTCTGTGTTTGTGTTGTTTTGTTTTGTTCTTGTTTTGCATAGTTTTTCTCTTTTTCATTGGTCTTATTGTTTTTTCCGTTTGTTTTTTCGTATTTTTTTCGGAATTGCTGGTCGTTTTTTGTGTTTTTTTAGTATTTTGTTGTTTGGTTGAGTTTTTTTTATTGTTATTGGTTTCCTAGTAAGTGTATCGGATTGGCAATTTGGTAGGTGGATTGAGTTTATGGTATTATTGTGTTAGATTGTTAGAGTTGATTTTGGTGGCTGGTGGGTTTGTGTTTTATGGTTGGATTAAGAATGCTGGATTTTTGTTTTTTTGTGGCGCTATGTTTTGAATTGGACTGCTTGGCTTGTCATGCTGTGCAATTCAGTGTTAAACAGATGGCTGGCCTTTTGGTGAAAATTTTCGTGCAGTTTGTACTGAGGTGGATTACATCTCCTATTGGAGTTAGATTTGAGTCAAAAATCTTCGGTTAGTTTGAACGTTTCTTCGTATTTTACTACAGTTACAGCTGCTGGTTTTTGTTCTTTTGTTATTTTAGTTGCTTTTTTGTTTTGTTTGTTCATTTAGTTTCGTTATGTTCCTTCTTTTATTTTTTTATTTTTTTTCGGTTTTCCTTTGTTTTTGTTTTTTATTTTTCTTGTTGGTTACACTATCCATGTTTTCACCTTCATCGTTTGTTTTTTCAGTCTCCGCCTTCCAGTGCTTTTTGCATGTCGCCTCACCATGACGGTTGCTGATATATGTTGTCGTCCATGGACGGGTCAATATACCGGGGATTTCGGCCAGAGAATATGAAGGAACCCGAACAACGACATTTTCCACCGGATGGGAATCAAATGCAATGTATTGACGGCTCAACTTCCTGACTACATAAGCATTGAGGACCATTTCCGAATTTTTCTTTACAAGGTTTTCGACTCTCAAGATATCTGCAGGTTTTCGTTTCAAAGATCCTGACGTGATTTTTTTGTCAGTGGTTACCGCACTGTAGGATTAAGTTAGTCTAGTGACGATTTTCGACGATGCAAGTTGAATTTTTTCAAATGAGTGATCAATTGGAATTTCAAGAAGTTGTGTTTGATTTGATGTTGGAATTCGTTAATGAAATTATATTTGTATTTATGATTACAATTTTCAATGGATTAATCAAATTATTCTTTGTATATTACATTTCAATTTCAATTTATAAATTGCACAATTTTCCAATACGATTTTCGTTTATTTCCCTTTAGTTGATCTCAGATCCTAAACTCTGCAGAGTTTGCAATTCTCAATTTTCATTCTGATTTTTAAACTTCCAAAAAATTTTCCTTTTTAAGTGGTTTTTTTCTTTTTGAAAATCACAACCAGATTCGGTTAAATATTTTTCTCGCTTTTATATTTATTTTGGTATTTCAATTATCAATAGTTTTGTATTTCGTTAATTTTTTGTTACTTGTTTTTCTTATAGTTTTTTTTCATGTAGTTTGGTGTTGTATATTTTTCGACTTGTGCGATAATCTGTTTTTCTTTGTATTGTTTATTGTATTTTGGGTTATGCGATTAATATTGTGTGTTTTTTTATTCATTTTTTTTCTCGTAATTTGTTTTTTTTTTTTTTTTTTAGTATATTTTGCAAGAATTGGTGCGGTTTTGTTTTTTTTTAGTATATTCACCGACGCACTAAGTGTGTATTTGATTTTGGGGGAGCCTGGTAGGTTAGTGGTTTGAATTAGAGGTGCATTTCGTATAATGTATATTGTTTTTTATAGTAGTTTTCTTAATGTTGTCGGTCTGTGGCCAGTTTGGTGTTTTTTGTTTGGTATGCGTTCTGGAACCTTGGAGCTGGCATGGCTTTTCGGTGAAATATTGGTGATGAGTGTTGGTTGCTAGCTGTTCATTGTCATGAAGTACAAAATCTGTCTGGAGGCTAGTTACTTTCTCTTGCTTTTTAAGAGTACGTTGTAAAGAGTGTCTTGACCTTTTATTTCGGTGTTATGTGTGCTTGGTTGTTTGTGTTTGTCGTTGTTATACTATTAATTAGTGGTCTTTATTTGTGTTGTTTTTTTTCGTGTTTTTTTTGTATTTTATTCATTTACCCACACGTTGGTTTTTCTTCTCCGTCTTTCACTTGTTTTCACTTCGCTTCCCCAACGGGACGCTGTTTCAGTGCGTCGACTAAAAGGCGACTGTGTGTCGTACCGGACCCAATCAACGGGATTGCACCAGAAATTGTTCGAAACTGTAGGTATTTACACGCTCCGATCGAGGTGAATGGGATAATACGCACCATGTTCCGAACAAATTCGCTACCGCATTCAATCCTAGAGTTGCTGCTGCGGTAATTTGTCCACGAGTTCTTACACTTCTTGTGAATTGTCGCAAATGAGTGCTCATCGGTGAATGACGAGTTCATTACGATCGTCTGAATTCGAATGAATTTTTTTATCGCATGTGATAGTGAAGATACCTGGGTTATTTGATTCAATTCGATATTCAAGAAGTTTAGTGGTTGTTGCAATTACGATTAATCGATATTTTTGATAATTGTGATTTTCCACATCAATTTCCAATTATAAGATCTTGGATCCAATAAATTATATCTTAAATTTTCGATTTCGTACACTATTCTGCACTGACAACGACAAAGTTCCACATTTATTTTTTTCTTTTTAAATTCACTCATGTGTTTGGTTTATGCGTCTTTTTTTATTAGTTTGAATTACCGACATCTTTTTTCTTTTATTATTCTACTGTTTTTTGTAGTTGTGCTGTGTTTTTTTAGTGTTTGAATGTTCTTTGTTTTTGTAATATTTTCGCGTAGTGTTGTTTTGTCCGTCGTTATCATTTTGTTAGTTTTTTGTATTCTTTGTTTTAGATTCACCGGAAGGGGATTTTCTGCGTTCTTGACCTGCATTGGTTGCTTGGGGGACTTAGTAGTTTGTGGTTGCACATTGTCGACACAATCTTTTTTAGTGCTTCCCTGTGAATTGGCAAGTGCAGTTAGGTGCCTTTTTTGGCGCTTTGTGCAGTTGAGACGTTGTGTAGGGTATGTTCCGATCTGCTGTCGGGGATTTCGATCGTCAAACATTGGTCGTGAGTGATACAATTTTCTTGTTTTAAGTTTATCATTGTGACCTGCGTTATGGGCCTAGTGCACTTTCTAGTTTGAGGATTCCTGCAAGAACTCGTGCCATATCTAGTACGTTATTACATCTTTAAGTCAGTCTGTTACGTGTTGGTCATTTTGGGTGTTTATGTCGTTTGTTTTGGTTTGTTTTCGATTGGATATTATTTGGATCCTAACCGATGGATATTCTTCTTACCTTTTCTTAGTTAGGTTTTCACTCGCCCCCATTCCACCCAAAGAGCCAGGTTTTGTTCAATCTTCAGCGTCCGTATCCGCACGTCTGTCACGATTGCGGTGTGTTCCACAATGACACACAACTCGTGATTTTGACGAGCATAATGGAAGGTTCGAATACCTTTGAACGGGGGTTAGATTCTGGATTCGCCAGCGTGAAGGCGATAAATTGACACTCGAAAAGACATTTTCCACCACAACAAACATTTCGGTGTATTACGCTTCAGAGTCTCTCTGCATGTGATTCCCTGCAAGTTGAAATTTTGATGAGATTTTCTTGTCCAAGTTCTTACCTAATCGATCCTTCAAAATCGTGCCCCCACCACAGTTTTGTCAATGATGATCTACTACGGATGGTTCTAATTCTGCTGTAATGAAATTTTAAACCAAATGAGTGACGATTCTACGTACGTAGTATTTGGGTTTTATTTTGAATGAGATTCACGCAAGTTAAATGAAGTGTTTGTTGCGTTTATTCCCAATGTTGGATTCGATTATAATCTTTTTCGGATAATTGCGGATTACCAAACCCAATCATCCATTCGTTATTTTATTACATATTTTCGTTTTCATTCACACAAATAAATTTGATATCTTAGATTGTTTGTCAGATTTCCGTGAGCGTCTCATTTTCCCCACACTCGGAGGTCGTGTACAGTTCCCACATTCAAAGAGAGTTTGTTGTTTTTTAAAATTCAACGTGGTTCGTATATTAATGTTTTTATTTTTTTAGTATTTGAATCAACCAGAACCATGAGGTTCTTTTTTTTTATTTTTTACATTATTCGTAGTTCGTTTTTTTATTAGTTGCGTGACTGGCTTGCGTGTTGGTGTAGCGGGGTGACTATCTGTTCTTTCCATTAGTTAATTTGGTGTTGATTGTAATTTGGGTCTATGGTATATTTGCTGTGTTTTTATTAGTCGTTCTGTGCTGTCCAATTATCATTTTTTTTTTTTTTAGTTTTTTTTTGGAAAGATTGAGTTCGCGTTTGTTCGTTTTTATATAATTATCTCACGATGGGACGTAGTGTTTTTGATTCGTATTAGTAGTCCATTGGACGTCGAGAGTGATCGGTGAGTTTGCACAATTTTTGTGGAGGTGCAGCTCGTCTCAGGAGTTATAAGTATTTAATTGTTTTGTTATCAAATATTTAATTTCTGATGTTTCGGTCCTTGGCTTAGTGGGTGTTTTTATTTGTAGGTTTGCCGTTTCCTGTCGAACTTGTCAAGTGACCAAGTTTTAGTGCTTTTTCGGGCTGCGCCTATTGTGTGTCATTGAACGTGTGTGTTAGTAGGTCTCCGTCTGCCTTCGCGAACCCAATCAGCCACAACAATTGGTACGAACGAGCTGGATTACAAAATCTTCTACCCTTGCGTATTGTTTGCTTACGATGTGTAAGTACGCAATATGCCGCTTCATGAGGCTATTGCACTTTTCTAGGCTTTGAATCGCCAGTTGCTTGCAGGAGGTCTGTGCACGTAGTTCTAGTACCGTATCTAGCTATAACATCATTTAAAATGTTCATGCGTGTTATCGTGTTGTGATTTTGGTGTTTTTATTTGTTGCGTTTGTTGGTTTTGTTTGTATTTTCGATATTGTGATTAATTTCATGTGGAGTGCCTTACACTATGAGTTGTTTCCTTTCTACGTGCTTTTTCTAGTTATGGTTTTTCACTTTCCGTCCTCCAATTCATCACCACAAACGAGCCACTGGTTGGTTATCAATCGTTTCAGGCTTACTGTATCACACCATCTGCTGAACTGTTGCCGGCTGTCTTTGCCAGCGCTGATACCGGGAACCCAGCATATCAATCCAGGTGGAATTTGCATCGAGAGCTAATTTGGAAGGTTCAATACACTGTGTGTAGGGTAAAAATACACTGGCGATTTCCAATTAGCATAAATTGAGCACAGACAACGCACGTTTCCACGCCAAAACAACATTCATGTATTAGCCTTCCAAGTCCGTTTGCATTGGATTTGTCTCGAGCTGCAGTTAAATTTGTCCCCGATATGTTTTTCCTGTTTCACAAATTCGCTAAGCTGCATAATGAAGTCGCTCAAGATGACGTTGTCGCTGATTTGTCTCGATCGGGATTCTACTCGCACACGTACTCGACTTGTCTGTATTGATTTTTTTAATAAAATGAAGTGAAGTATTAGTGAGGGTTTTGTAAAGTGGAATCAGCTGCGAGTTGATATGGTTTTGTTTGGTTTATTGCATTGTTTGATATCGAATTTAATCGCATTTTTTTGTGATTAAAATTGCTCGTGGATTTACCAATTTTCATCTTACTTTCAGATTATTTTATTGCCTTGGTCAAAAGTGACCAAGATTTTAGGTGCCTTTTTTTCTGGGCCTGGCGCCATATTGTTGTTGTGGTGCAGATTGGTAGACTGTGTGAGTGGTTAGGGCTAGGCGTGCTTCCGATCTGCGCTGGTGCGGCGAATTTCCGAATCAGTCCACAACAACAAATATGGTAAGTGGAACGAGGCTGGAAGTTACAAAAATCTTCTACCCCTTGCGTTATTTAAGTTTAGCTTACGATAGTGGTAAAGTAGCGCAAGGTGACTGGCCGCTTCACTGGAGGCCTTAGTTGCACTTTTTCTAGGCTTGTGAATCGGCCAGTTGCCTTGCAGAGAGACGTCTGTGCCACAGTAGTTTCTAGTACCGTATCTATGCATTATAAACATCATTTAAAATGTTCAGTGCGTGTTTATCGGTGTTTTGTGTCATTTTTGTTGTGTTTGTTTTTATTTTGTTGCGTTTTGTTGTGTTTGTGTTTTGTATTTTCGATATTGTGATTCAAGTTTTCATTGTGGCAGTCGCCTTACACCGTACTCGGTGAGTATGTTTCCTTTTCTTACCGTGCTTTTTTCTTATGTTATGGTTTTTTTCACTTTCCGTCCTCCCAATTCACTCACCCACAAACGAGGCCACTGGTTTTGGTTTATCAATCTGTTTCAGGCGTCCGTACCTGTATCACGCACCAGTCCTGCTGCAACTGATTGCCGGCTGTCTGTTGGCCAGCGCTGATACCGGGACACCCAGCATATCAATCCAGGTGGAATTTTTGGCGATCGCAGAGCATAATTTGTGGATAGGTTCGAATACACCCTGTGTGGTAACGGGGGTTAAGAATATTACCACTGGCGATTCTCAGGCCAAGTCGTAGAAGGCGACTGAAATTGAGGCAGCACTCGAGACAAACGCACCATGTTTCCACCGCACAAAAGCAAAACATTCTCAAAGGTCGTATTTGACCGGAACCATTCTCCAGACAGTCCCCGTACTCCTGCATTGGTGCATTTGTCTCGATGCTGCAAGTGTGAAATATTTTGATCGCACCGATATGTTTTTCTCTGTTTCACAAAAGCTTCTGCCTTTACACGCTGCATAATCGGAAGGTCGCTTCAAGAATGACGTTGCCTCGCCACTGCACGGGTTTTGTCAATCGATCGGGAGTTCCTCAACGTCGCACCGGATGCGTTACCTCGACACTTGCTGCTGGGTAAGTTGGAAATTTTTTTCAATCGACCAAAACTGAAGCTAGAACGTATGTATCGGTACGTACGTACGTACGTTGGTGGGTTTTATTTTGTGGAAGAGTCGAGGAATTCAGCCTGCAGGAGTGTGAAATTGCAATGAGAGTGTTTAGGTTTGCGTTTGATTGCGCAATTGGTTTGGATATCAGCAATTTAAATCGAAATTACATTTCTTTGTCGGAATAAAAATTAGCTCGGAGATTTACCAAATTTTCCCAATCCAATCAACATTTCCAAGAGATTATTTTATTGTTACATGATTTTTCGGTTTTGCAAATTTCCAACAGACATGAATCAAACATTCATGCAATAATGCCTTTCTATGAATTTGTTTTGTTGCAGATTTTTCCGCTCGACAGCCGGTAGCCGTCCAAGTTATTCCCCTGCACACTCGGCCACGATGAGATCGATTGGTACCAAAGTTTCCCACACAATTTTCAAAGGAGAGTGTTTTGTTGCTTTTTGTAAAAAAAATTTCCCAACAAACGATGATGGTTGTCGGTTAATATTAATCGCTTGTCTTGCATTTTATCTGATTTCAGATCATTTGGAAAACTCCCAACACCACCAGAACCCAATGCAGGTTCCCATACTTTTTTTTCTACTTTTTTTTTAATCATTTATTTTTCGGTTATCGTTCCAGGTTTTTCTTCAAATGTAAAGTTTTGTGTGGAACTAGTGTCGATTAGCGTATGTGTTTGTCCGATGTAACGCTGTGTGTAGTGCTTGAGATTAAGTGTTCTTTTTTTTCCTGTTGTGCACAAGTGACGTGTAGTGCTCGTTTTAATCTGTTCTTTTTCGCATCGTATGCGGTGTAATGTGCAGTGCTTACATATTCTCGTAATTTTTGGCGGTCTAGTGCGATGTAAAGTGCATTCCTCGCTTGTGTGCTATCTTTATTCGTTCGCAGTTGAGGAATTCAGGCAACTTTTGTGATGAAAGCTCATCTTTCATAATATACATATGATGGAGGGTAGCATTTAAAAATCTGAAAAAAATGACTGAGTGGTCTTTTTTACTCATTTTTTTTCAATCAACTAATTTTCAAGGTGGGATCTCTATACCTCTGGGAGATACTTTTACATTGTATACTTATGTGAATTACTACTTGAACATTGTACATCGAGGATGTTTGTTCAAAAATTTTTGAAATATTCAATTTTGTCTTGACATTTTAGATTTGTTCTCATTACTTGAATGGATCAATATACCTACCTATTTAAAGCAAATAAATGAATTTAAAAAAAAAAGATTTTGGGAAGGAGGCGTTCGTTGGTTCGAGCACAGGGAAGGGGAATGGATCCAAAAGTAAGTTTATACTTATTCGAATTTTTCAAATTAGAGAAAATCGATATGCCACCTGCTACATATTTTCATTTCTTAACATACTTTTCCCCAAAATTGGGGGGAGGACCAGCTGGCACTAAAGGGTCAAATTCAAAAAATAAGCAAACTTCTGAACTCAGTCCCCTCAAAAACCAAACAAATAACAGGTCACACGTTATTTATTTTTTAGAATTTAGAGACTAAATTGGGTGGGGGGGGTGTCAAAGGGGTCTGGTGAAAAAACTGAGTACATAGTTGAACTCAGCGCCTTTCAATTAGTAGAAATCGATGTGTTACTTTGAAAATTTGTTGTATAAAAAAAGTGTAAAATGAACTACGCGCTGTAATTTTTTCAGATTTTTAAATGGTAGCTTTCATCTTTTGTACTTATCATAAATATTCAGCTTTTACCACCAAGGTTCTTTTTTGAGCTTTTCAAAATGTGATTATCGTTTTTGAACCTCATATCAATTCTGTTTCAAACCCTGCAAACAATTTTCCCTTCAATACAATCGACTTCAAGATATGAGCCTTCAAAGTTCGGTAATAATTTCGCAAAAAATCACTATTGCATAAAAATTACGGGGCCCACTCCCCCCAGCCTCCTTGAGGATTCGAAGGGAAATGATCATGCTTATTAGACCATCAAGGAGTTTTTGTAAAAAGAATTTCCCGACTTAATTTTTGATTCGAGTTGGTACGGAATAGCCCCAGCCCCAGAGCCTTTCAAAATTTTTAGGCTTACGGGGGGAGTGTGACAGTGAGAAATCGCATGCAAAATATAACTAGATATTCGTACCCAGCTACCCAAAAACGTCATAAATAATATGTCGCATGCGTTTTTCGATTCTTTTGAATTTTGACCATATTTTGGAGACTTCTGGGAAGTTCTGAAAGGTAGTATCGAAAAAACGCGTTATCGAAAATGGTACAAATACAAATTATATGCCACATGCTACACATTTATTCGGTTTGAATTTTGCCTAAAATTGCAGACCCCTACGCGCCTACGCCCCCTAGGTGTGTCAAGATGCCATTTTGAAAATTTGCATGTTGAAAATAACATGAAAAGATCTTTTCATAGTAGTTTTTTCAAATTTTTTAAGCGTAGCTCTAAACTTTTGAAGTCGTAAAAATTTTAGCTTTAATCTCAAAATTTCAACTTTGAGCTTTCAAAATTTTGAACATTGGTTATATATCTACTTTTGATTCTTTACAAAACTGCGCAAACAGATTTTTCTTAGGTCCAACCAATCTCTCAATATGAGTCGCCAAAGTTGAGCTCTTTCACAAAAAATCCCAAAATTACAAGACCCACCTATCCACTCCCTAAAGGGTTTGGGCTGAAATGATGGTGATTGGTGATTCCTTCATTACACCTCCCGCTATGTTAAGGAAGAGCGATAGGCAACAAAACGTAAAATTCTCTATAAGTAATTTAAAATTCTATTAAGAATTTTTGTTAATAAGTTTTCATTAATAATATAGGTACATTCAAACTGCTATTTTTGTGGTTGTATCTTTAAATATTTTGGTCAGAATTCGAAGAAATTAAAACCTACATAAGTATGTGGCATAAAGTGTGTCATGTTTTTTGGGCGTCAAATCCGAATATCTTTTTTGTTTTGGAATTTTAATTTCTTAATCCCTCTTGCAGTTCCAAAACTCTAATTTTGGCCTAAAGAATGAAAACATTTTTTAACGGCATGTAGTTTGTTGTTTTCAAAGATTTTGGGCTTTAAAATCCAATTATCGTCATGAAAGAATAATTTAAATGTGTTTTGGGTAAGACGGAGGGTGAGGTTGTGGTAAAAGATCAAACCCAAAAAATTACTTAATTTTTGAACTCAGCAACAACGAAAACGTAAAAACAACATGCCACTCCAGAGTTTTCATTTTTTGAGTCAAAGAGCCTTCATGAAGAGAGTGGGGATGGGAAGGCATCGAAATCAATTCTTAGGTTAGCACATATTGAAATACAATTTCTTGGAAAAGGACTACTTTTCAGGAAATTTGATTTGGGAAATTGGACAACTATTCAAAAAATTTGATAGTTCTTCAGGAAATTAGATACCTACCTAAGTTTCAGAAAATTAGACACGTTTCCGAAATTCGGGCATTGAAAAATTTTCGAAAATTTTAAAGATGCGCTTTGTTATGAATTTTGGTCTCGAAGGGAGAAATCACCAAGTTCGAATAGGTACTTACCTATAATTTATGTACTTCTACTTATTTGGTACGTACCTACATTACCAATTATATGTACATGCTAAATTCGTACTCTAAAATGAATTGCAATGATGAACGAAACCTTAATTGTTGCGCGTACCGGTGAAGCAATTTTTTTTTCGTTCACGAAGTTCCTTCAATGTTCAAATAGCAGTTTACATGTATGAGTTTTCATTTTTGGCGTAATTTTTTTGAAGTTCAAATATTTTTTCATAACTTTTTTTCTACAAGTTTTTCCAAAATTTTTCTCCAAGTTTAACATTCAAATTTTCACACAATTTCATTAAAGTCTAATTCATTTTTTACATAATTTTTTCCAAGTTCAAATATTTTTTCATTTTTTTTCATTGTCAAATTTTTTCAACATTTTTCTCAAGTTTCAAGTGCAAATTTTTCTCCAAGTTTAACATTCAAATTTTTACACAATTTTTTAATGTCTAAATTTTTTATCTTCCTTCAAGTGCAAAATTTAAATTTTCTGCGAGTTTAAAATAGGTACCTATTTTTATTTTTCACTGTACTGAAAAAAGTTCCACCTGTGATCTGAGTCTTTTTTCTCATACATAGTTTTTCGACTTATGTTATAGGTTAATATTTGGTTACAACTAAATATGCTTCGATTTATTCAAATATTCATGTCCCTAATATTGTCTCCCAAGTGTAGTTAACTTAATTTTTCCCACATTCAAAATATACTTTACATAATTTTTTCGATTTTTTCCTGGTTCAAGGATATTCTAAATTTTTTAATAATGATACTTATGTACCTATAAGATAATTAATAGAAATGAATTAATATTGAATTCAATTTTATTGAAACTAGATTTGAATTTTAAATTTTAAATTGCTTAATTTTTTCCAATTAAAAAAGATAAATTAATTTTCTATCTCCGAACAAATTAAATTGAACTTGGAAATTTTTTTCAGAATTCTGAACTTGGAAGATCCTTCAATTTTAGGCGTGTAAATCCAAAAATTGAATAAGACTAAAAGGACCTAAGTGTAACTTTTTCTTTTTATTATACCCAGGAGCTAGGACCTAAGGTCCCTTTTCTCATATGGTTTTTGAACTTTGCCTACTACAATTAATATCGAACAGTCTTCGTTCATTGCTTGAAAAAAAAATGAAGAATATGTACTCTTGAACTAGTGGGAAAAATTAAATTAGTATCTACCTATTTGGAATCTGAACATAGGGTTTAAAAAATTTAATTCGCAAAAAATTAGGTGAAATTTTGAGGGTTGAAAAAATTGTGTAAAATTTGGAATAATTTTTGACAGAGTTGGAAAATTTTTGAGAAAGTCAATCACACTTGGGATGCAAGTGAAACAACTACAAGAAAATTTGAAAGCTGAATCAATTTTAGGCGTTAGATTTGTTAAAAGTGGAGGAAAATATTTTTTTAAATTAAAACTTGAAAGAAAAGAAGAAAAATATGTAAAAATATTTAAAATCAAACAAATTTGTAATTTGGTACTGAGATTTTTTGAATTTTGAATTTGGAAAAAATGATGTAAAGAAATTGTGTAAAATATAAAAAACAGCTTCCTCAATTCCTCGTTAAGACGAAAAAAAGCAGTCCATGTAGTGGAACTGTACAAAAAGAACGATAACTTCTCTCCTCACAGAAAATTTTTCCTTTGCTCAACCAGTGCGCGCAACAATTAAGGTTTCGTCAATGACGACCGGTTCCATCAATTAATTCCCTTCCACTGAAAGTAGAATAGGTAGTGAATCTGGTGATTGAAAACCATCAAGATTACAATCTAAGTCTAAGATGATTTGCTAATTGATGTTCATCATTAATTAGATACGCCTAAACGTTGATAAATTTATTATTCATCACAAATGCTTACACGAAATCAAAAGAAAAATTCAAAATTCTTGTAAAATTATATATTCAAGAATAAAAAAACAAACAAACTTTATACTTAGATTGCCATCTTGCGCTGGAAGAACAAATACATCTTACTCAGATTCAGGTACATGGGTAAAGAGGTATTTTAAATACGGAATACAGTTACATATGATTTCGTAATTTATAACAATGGTAGTATGTATCACCCAAAACATAAAATGGTGAACGAATTAAATTATAAAAGCACCCATGGCGAACGTACCTAGACCTATCCATTGCATTAAGCAAAATTTATCAGGTACTCGGATATTATAGAATATGAAAACTGGTCCACATTTGTTTACGATAAATTATGCATAAATAACGTAGGCAATTAATGCGTAGAAGATTCTCTCCATTCTTATTTCACTCGTTCGGCATCTTTCTTCATGTATTTTTCTAGAGCTGCGTCCGAATCCGGATCAAATTTAGATAATTCTCGAAAACCTTCATCATCGACGAAACAAATCTCGTGACCGTCCTGCAATTAAACCAAATTATCGCAACAATTCGTCAGCGAAGATCGGCGTCGCATTAGGTAAAATACCACAATTAATTACCGGATCAGCCAGAATGATAACAGTAACGGTAGCTTTTCCAGGGGTATCAAGCGTGATTAGTTGAGTCAATATTGACTGATTTGTTTCCTTGATCTTCTTATCAATATCACTCAATTGTTTGAATGGCACCGAGAATGCAATTCGACCGTAGGCTGTTTCGTGTTTCACTTCGCCGCCTGAAATCACAGTGAGATTACGTTAATACTTTTATTGACGAGTAACGCTGATTTTGAAGTGCAATCAAATCGTAAAAAATTTACTTGACACTTCTAATTTATTTCAGATTTTCTCACCGATATCAACGAGTTCCAGTTTAGCTTGATTTTCTTCGAAACCAACGACAGCGCATTTATCTCCTTGGTTGAATAATTTTAATCCCAAGATTCCATTCCAGTAGTCGATAGATTTTTGTAAATTAGACGATCCTAAGGTTACTTTTTGTACCGGATCTGTCAAAAATACGAAATCGTTGAATATTATTCATATGGTACTGTTTGTTTGGTGAACAATTGATGAGTAATTTTGAATTTATTGATTTACCTGTGTCCGAAGGTTGAGGCTCGTTCAACAAATGGAAGCTGTAACCTCCTGGAGCTTTCACAGTGATACATCCATCCTTCTCCTCAATCGGCCAGTCGTGTTTTTTAGCATTGGTTATCGCTTCGCTGGATTTTATGGTCAAGCCCAAGAAATCGTTACCTAGATTGTAACTGTTGACGTTGTAATTATAGGTGAGTTCGACTACAAAATGAGTATCCTCGCTTCCATATCCAACCATGGTTTTACTCCAGCGATTATCGTAAGGTCTACAAAGAAACGAGCCGGTTAATAATTCAAAATAATTTTTGATAAGAAAAACATCATTCTAAATGTTTACCCATTACACTTGGCGTCACAACCTTCGGTGAATTCTTCGTGGCGAAGAATCTGTAAGATTATATGCAATGATAAGATAAGAATTTTATGAAACCAGAATAATAATGAATCGTTTGTACAAGATCTTACTTTCATTCCGAGGACATCTTTGTAAAATTTTATCGTACGTGCTCTGTCACCGACTTTGAATACAAAATGCAAAGCTCTGCCACTTAAATTCATCGTACAATTTGAAATATTAGAAAAATAAGGGATGTTGAGGGTTGTGATACTGGGAATAATCGAGCTGTAATGTAACGTAAGTATTTTTTATTTTGAACGCGAAGGTATGAATGAATGTTACGTATTGATTCACCGATAATTACAGGATAATTTTTTCACAGACAATAAGGAAATTTAATTTAAAAAATTGCATTCTCTATAATTATTTTACAACACAAACCACAAGAAAAGAAAACACATCACCGATTTGTTTGGTTTTTTTTATCACTCATCTGTGATCTATTCACATTTAGTTGCGAGGCGAGGGTAAAAAAAATAACTCAAAATATTTTAATTTTTAATTAAAATTTATTTATATGTCATTATTTATGATGAAATTAACGTTTTCATCGTTATTAATTAATGAAATTTAAAGTTGAAAATCTGTTTTTTAAAAAAAACAAAAACGCAAAAAAAATTCGCAAGATTTTGTTGGTAACACTGCAAAAAATTGTTTAGCTTTTTTAGTTGTGTTGAATGTGGGTTGGCTACGCTTGATAACCTTCTGACGTCAGAGACGTCATTTTTTAGGTTTTTTTACGGCGTTAGTCAACGTTTTAATTATCTTTACGTAATTTTGTTAACTTCATGTTCATTGGAATTTTTCTAAATTTAATCTTTTGAAACAGTATTCAAGTGAATTACTCGTTGACGAATAGTATCTACTCGAGTTACCCAAGTACGTGCAATCCATCTTCGATCTTACACAGAAGAACATTATGAATCCTGGCTACCCTCCTTATCCTGGCCAACAAGTATGTAAAATTTTTCACATTACAAACACGTTGAATTTACTGTACATTGTACATTTTGATATTTTTGTAGACGATTTATTGTATTTTCTAAACTTTGTATAAATTACGGTGATATGGCTGCTGTTAGTTGCAGGATAATACCCAAAGTAATAGTCTATATTACTTTGATAATACCTCTAAAACGTCGTCCCACTCACCAGCTTTTTTCAATTTTTCTGATTTTCGTATATGAACACAAATTACCGCTTCGTGCATCTTCATAGTCTGCTTTTTTTTCTATGTTATACAGATGCCAGGACAACAAACAGGCACACCGTACTCTGTATACCCACCTCAAAACCCGCCAACTTCTGCATACCCTAGCCAACCTGGCTTCGGCTCCGGTTACCAACCGGGCTACCCACCGACCACTGGGTATCCTCCGGCACCGCAACCAGGCTACCCTCCTCAGTCAAGCCAACCAGGCTACCCTCAGTCAAGCCAACCTGGCTACCCTCAGTCAAGCCAACCTGGATACCCTGCCCAATCCGCTTATCCACCGGCTCAACCGCAGATGTCTTATCCTCAGTCTTCATATCCATCGGCCCCTTCGACTCAACCAGCCGGATTCTCGTACCCTCAAACTGCTCCGTCGGCATATCCTTCTCAACCAGCTTATCCTCAGTCGCAAACTGCTTACCCGCAGACCACCCCTGGGTATCCAGCGGCTCAAACGTATCCCAATTCAGCTTCGAGTGCTCACTATCCCACTCAACAAATGGCCTGTCAGCAGACTCCGATAACTTCGTCTCATTTTAACAATCTTTCCGCATCGAATACCTGTTCACCGCATGTTCAACCTAGTTATGGAAAAACTAATGCTTATGCGCAATTTGTAAGTTAGATCTAACGGTGGTAGTTGGTTCGTATATTTTGCGCAGTTTATTTATCTAAGGTTCTGTTTATTCGTATGTGCAGCAGGAAAAACCTACACCTACTGTCGTGCCAGTTGCCTCTTTCAATCCGAGATCTGATGCTGAAATTTTGAGAAAAGCTATGAAAGGATTTGGTACCGATGAGAAAGCTATCATTAGTGTGCTCACTAAACGGAGTAATTCTCAACGTGTCGAAATCGGTAATCAATTCAAAGCGCTGTATGGAAAGGTATTGATGAAATTGAGTTTAAATATTTTATCCTGGTTTTAAACTGATCTATATTTCTTTGCTTTTTTTACCTCTCAGGATTTAATTTCCGACCTGAAGAGCGAATTGTCGGGTAAATTCGAAGATTTAGTTTTGGCGTTGATGACTCCGTTGCCGGAATATTTGGCCAAGGAAGTACAACATGCCATCGAAGGTATCGGAACGGACGAAGAAACGCTGGTAGAGATACTGTGTACCGCGTCCAACGCTCAAATTTACGCTATCAAGGATGCTTATCAAAGAGGTAATAAATCTTTCCTTATCGTTAATGACGTAATCCCGAGATTATTGTAATTAATCGTTTTCATCTGCAGTGTTCTATAGGTCTATGGAGAACGACCTCAGCGGTGATACATCGGGCCATTTCAGACGATTACTCATTTCCGTAGTTCAAGTACGACCAATATATAGCTCATTTGATCGAAAATATTTCGTCATTCGCTTGTAACGTCTACGATTTTTATTTCTCAACAGGCCAGACGAGCTGAAAATGCCCAAGTCGATGAAACAGCCGTCGCCAGAGATGCTCGCGATTTGATGGCCGCAGGCGTTCTACAAATTGGTACCGATGAGTCGACGTTCAACGCTATTTTGTGTACCAGAAGCTACCCTCATTTGCGTCGGGTACTCACCGAATATCAGAGAGTTTCCGGACATACGTTGGAAAAAGCTATCAAGGAAGAGTTCAGTGGCGATATTAAAGCTGGATTGTTGGCGATAAGTACGTCATATTGATGATTCGCGATACGCCGAGTCATTTTGTGTTAGTTCAACTCTGATTTAAAATTATACTTTTGGATTTCATCGATTGAAATAGTTCGTCGTAATTTTTTAGGCCAAATTTTGGGAAATGATGAGTATAGAGGATTTTGTATCTTATTATTGAGACGATTTTTATTTTTACGAGAATAGATTTGTAGCGAGTATTCGCAGTTCTGAGAAACCAGTTATCAAAATTCGTATTATTCATCGGAAATTGTTCAGATAAGTGAAAATGATCCTCGTATTTTTCTAAATTTACCACTTGAGGTTTGAAAATTGCAAAAAAATTTCAATTTTAATGTTGAAGTTGAGTTGAATTGACAAAAAACATTTCATTTAATTCTTACCCTTATATTAATTTCTGAACTGATTTGACCATAGTTCGTTCGGTGGAAAGCAAAGCTGACTTCTTTGCTCAACGTCTACGTGATGCCGTATCTTGTGTCGGTACCAAGGATCGTCAACTGATCAGAGTAGTCGTCTCGAGATGCGAACTCGACATGCAAGATATAAAAAGAGCTTATCAAGCACGTTATCAAAAATCTCTGGAACAAGATATCAGCGTATGGATTATTTTTATTAGTTATATTATTAATATCTCTGGTCGATTGATCTTTTCAACTGTGATAACCTACTGTGATTCTGTACTAACAAATCTAGTTCCGGTGGATGGGACGTAAGAGTATTTACTTTTGTGATTTTGATATTCTGTGATACCAAACACTCACTGATAGATTGAAGTATTAATACGAATCTGTATTCGATTTAGGCGTGACTTTAAGTAGCTAAATCGTTCTCGTAGAAACTGCACGATCTCGATGTTGTTTTATTGCTTTTGATTCTCCTACGATGAATATTTTTAATAATGATTTGTTTGTATTTTGTAGGATGATACGTCGGGAGATTATAAAAAAGCTTTGTTATCTTTGGTTGGAGGCTATTGATTGAATCGAGTATCTCAGACATACCCACTGCTGATTTTTATTTTTTAATTTAGCTTCTTTATTATTATCACTGTAAAATTTAAACATATTACTTATGAATTATTCGCTTCTATACACGTAGCTCTGAAACATACGCATGTGTTACTTGAATTATATGTAGCTATCGTTGGTAGTTCTAGTTATCACAATAAGTTTTTTTCTTCAGTACTTAATACGTATACCTTTATATCGAAGTAGATAGTTTGAATGAAAAGTTTTGATGTTCAAAATGTTAACATGATGTATACCTTAGTTCTTACACGGCGAGTAATTAATTGCATGCTGATAGCCTAACGTAGCAAGGCACAAGTAAATTTCGTGCATGGATAATTTAATTTCCAGTTACCTAAAAGAGGAAAAAAAACGTATTTTATGACTGTGATTTTTGAACACGTCAATAGTATTGTATTTTTACCGAGGTTATTTCCTTGTTATTAAGTATTTACTTTTCTCTTGTTTCCTTTTTCTTTTTTTTTTATAACGATCAAACGTTGACTTTTTTTAAGAGCTTAGAATTCTACCTCGTTGTTTTATTTTTGACTTAATTCTATTTTGTTTTACAATTTTTTCAATTTTTTACTCCAGTTGGCTACAATCTGAGTGTTTTTAATCGGAGTTGTTTACGTAATCAAAGTGAAGCATTTACTTCTTAACTTTTTTTTATATCTGTTTCTATTTCTATTTCTATTTCATAATCGTTTTAATGATTGTGCTACGCTTGGAAGTGCAATTAAATGTTAATGTTTTACATTTATTTTGTGTTTTTTATTTTTAAATAATTTCATTTCAGTGTTCTCGATAATTATGACACAAAAATTGGAAATGTTATTTAGGTATGTGAATATTTACTTATTCGCGAATTTGTTACGAATTCTGATTGAAAATTTGTATGCCTTGTTCAAATTGTACTCGGGGGTTTGTCGATTATCAATTCAATTTCAGTCTTAAATTGATTGATTCCTTAATGTCAGATACTATATTTAAGATTTTATAATTTTTTTTTTCAATTTTCAAAATTCCCAACATTATTTTCATAACCTGAAAAATAATTTCGCATCGAAAATTTTCCAAGTTTATAGAACTTTTTTTAAAACATGACTATGTGTTGGGACTGATGATCGATTAGAAATTTAAAGCTCAAAAAAGTATAGTTCAAGAACAAATATGATTTGGCAATAATATTTCAATTGTTCGTTTTTTAAAATTTTAATTTATTAATACCTTGTTAATTTTATTTGGACTTCAAATTTTTTAGAATTTCGTTAATTTTTACTCGAAGTTAAATCTTTTTTCAAATCTCAGCAATTTTACTAAATTTTGACCATTTTTTCCAAGTTCTAATCACTTAATTTAAATAAGTTTGCCAATTTTTTTTTTAATTTTGATCGTTTTTTTCATATTTTGACAATTTTTTTCCTCAAAATCTGGTCATTTTACTCTATTTTGAACATGAGCCAATTGTGGTAATTTTTTCAAAGAAATTAATCACCATTTCTGTTCTTTTGATGATTAATAAGTTGAATTGTATAGGTAGGAGATGGGGAGACAGGATCGTGAAAGTTTCTATAATCGATCATGTCTTAAAGCATATCCATGTTAATAATACAGTTTCCATAATCAAGTAGTTAATTTGATTAGAAAAGAACATTTTTAAAAAAAATTATCGAATTATGTATGAATGAATTTGGATTATAAAATTACTTCATTTTGAATTTCATATTCGTAAACTTGGATTTAATCATGACATCATTCCCAACTAAGTTGAGGAAATCGAAAGCAATCACTGAGTTGATTGCTCCCTAATTCTTTTTTTGTGCAGTGAAAGCTACAATTTTTGGGTTTAAATTTGTAGCATTAAATTTTCATTTTTCTGTCTAGGATAATGATTTGGTACATTTGTCCCTGGCTAAAGCTTTTGAAATGGGAGCGATTTTCATGTTTTCAATCTCATTGTTGTGTCGTGGACTTGAAGAGTTTTATCTCCTCTCCGTCATGAAAAATTGTCTACAGTCTGTTCCATTTAAGAATATCCTGACAAGAGTATCTCAACAGGTCCTGCTAGTCCTGAATAATCCTGCTTTTTGCTCTAAGGTCCTTCTAGTCTTGAAAAGTTATGCTTTTTAAGTTCAACGTTTTGTTTTTTTTTCAAATTTGAAACTTTTTCCTAGCAAAAATTAAATACGATGGAAAATGTTTTGAATTTGAATGCCAATGAGGCAATGAATCTTAGACCATATGTGTGCCCACTTTCTGGAAAACCTGAAAAACCTGGACAAGTCAGAGAATTTTGAAATTTTTTCTGGAATTTTGTACCTACGAATTCAGAATAAAACTCTTGGAAAGTGTTTTTCTGCCATTTTATCACGAATTTTTCAAAAAATCTCGTACAATATTGAAAAAAAATCGCGAGTGATTACTTTTGTTTTATTTTTTGAAAATTGTTTTCTTAACAAGTTTTTAAATTTTTCACCGGAGGGGGAGGGGGGATACAATATGCTTTGATGTTTAGAAAAAGTCACTGCTGAGGATCCTTCGAAGGTTCTGCTTTTTGGTTTCGAGATTTTGTTAATTGTTAGGCACCCTGCTGACGTCATCAAGAAATTTAAGAAATTTTACAACATAATACATATTATACAAATGCACACAGCTACTCGCTATTTTTAAAAATGGAACAGACTGTAGGAGAATACCGATTCGAAAAATCCAAAATCTTGTAAATTTAACTATTTTACCTATCTGGCTATTTGAAAATTTAAATTTCAGACTAGTATAATTAAGTAGCATCTGCTTACTGGATTTGCTGAATTTTTTTTCAAGCAACCTACTTAAAATTATGAATAATCATAACTTTTGTAAAAAATTCTCCATTAATCGAAATTTCAAACTGAACATCTTTTTAGTATTTTTTTCTTGAATCATCCCCTTTTTATTTTCATAGGTAGGATTTCTTTTTTCCATTTTCAAAAATGAGAAATCAATTTGATTAAAGATTAATAGCATTTCAGAGTTATGAAGAAATTAATAGGTACCTATTTCAATTTTCGACTTCGAGATGTTGGCACGTGCTCCTTTTCGCCCCCTTCCAAGTTCCAACTCATTGAAATTGCCCTTCGTAATCTTTTTTGTAGAAAAAATCATTTATGAGTTACTTACAGTGACCGTTGATATTAGACATAGTACGTACGTAAACTTCGGATCATAGAAAAGCAATCGCGATGATACTCGTACGAAGAAATGCAAAACACGTAGGATTTTTAACACTTATAAATGAGAAGTTTCTCATTACATTGAGTTCATCGCCTATGTAGATAAGTAAGTATATTTCATTTTGATTCATAATTTCTCGGTTGTTTAAAGCATTGAATTCCGAAATGACTCAAAATTCTCCTCAGCGTCGTAAGAAAAATTACGAAAACTTCTCGATAAAGATCGATTAGCATTGGTATAAATATTGACGCTCGAGTATTAAATTTTATTCGGTGCTTTTTCCACGCTTGTCTCGGTTGTTGGTTACCTTAAATTACTCAACTTAAAACGTTTATTTAGTTACTTATTCGTTATTAACCTCAGTTGATTTGTTTTGCTGATTGTTGTTCGAGAAATATTAAGCAAAATGAGTAAATTCCGTTCCACTGCTAATCTCGAAATCACTGAGACCCAGGAGACCGTCGTTGAAGTGTTTTATGTTTTTCATCGAATCGTCACCACCCACGTAAGTATTTTTACAAATTGTATTAGTAACTTTAATCTATTTTACTTATTTTATGAATTTTTGGTGAAGCTTTTTACAAAATTTTTCAATTTCTTCCTATTTTTTTCTTAAAAATTATCTTTTATTCTCTTTTTTTTTATCGTGATGCATATAAAAATTAGTTAAGGAAATTAATTCGGTCTGGATAAAATATTTTTCCATTTTAATTTTTTATTGCTGCTCAGATTTTGTTAAAATTATTTAAAATATTTTCCCATTTTAATTTTTTTTTATTTCTGCCCAGATTTTGTTAAAATTGTCCAATTTTTCAATAATTTCCTGAATTTTTCCCAATTTGTGAGAAAATTTTAGATTTTTTAAATTTTAAAACCCCCGTTCGAATTCCAAAAAATTGAATCAGATATTTTTGAAAAATCATAATTTTTTAATTCGAGTATTGAGTACCTAGATTGGCTAGATTCCTATTCATTAAATATTTAAGCCATTGATCCAATTCTATTTTTTTTTCAGGTGTCAAAACAAGACCACAATCTCACCGTGTATCCTTGTCCCGCGCCCATTTTTAAGCCTCTCACCGATGCTGAACTTTTGCATAAGATGTGCGTGTGTGGAAAAATCGACGAAGGAGTCATTTGAAGACCCGAATTCCAAAGCGGGCTTAGTCCATGCAAGTGTATATGAGAAAAGGGACTTAGGTGTAATCTATTTTTCAGTACATTCAAGTCCTTTTTCTCGTATACTGTTGTATGGACTAAGCCCGTTTTGGAATGTGGGTCTTCATTTGTAAAATCATCACCTCCAAAAGTAGCCCTCAACGTTTGGAAATTGTAAAACAATTCGAAAAACAATTCGGAAAGGTATGTTACCTACTCAAGTAAACAAAAATTTGTAAAATTCCATTTTAATATTTTTTAATTTCCCAACATTTTCATTTTTTCCCTAGAATTTGATAATCGTATTGAAAGAAAAATTGTCCGGAGATTTTAAGAAAGTGGTGATAGCTTTGTTAACACCGCCTTCCGAATATCTCGCTTCTGAACTCCATCATGCCATGGAAGGATTTGGAACCGATGAAAAAACTCTGATCGAGATCATTTGCACTGCTACTAATTATCAGATCGAGTACATCAAGGCTTCCTATAAAAAATGTAATTATCACCGAAAGGATATTAAACCTACTTATTTGGAAAATTATTCATATCGGTTTGATTTCTTTATCAATTCGTTTTTTCGCAGTGTTTGGTAAGACTTTGGAAGATGACGTGAAAGGTGATACATCGGGTAGTTTCAAAAAATTACTCGTTTCATTGCTCCAAGTAAGCGTCGTTCTATGAAGCAGAGGATTCATATCACGTCATATTTTCTAATACCTACAAATTAATTTTCTTAGTGTAAAAGATCAGAAAATGAGGACGTCTGCGAGGAAGAAGTTATGAAAGATGTCAGCGATTTGATTGCTGCTATCATTTGCCCAAAACGTAGCTCTCAACTAGAGGACGTCATTACCAAAATATTGACCGATCGAAGCTACGCTCATTTGAAGCAGGTGTTCAAAAAATTCCTCGAAATAGTACAATGCTCTTTGCAGGCAATCGTCAAACAGAAATTCGGCGGTGATTTCGGAGATGCCTTATTAGCCATTAGTAAGCGCTACCTCCCACTAATTAGCATTTTTTTGAGTCTAATCATTTTCAATAATTTCCTAATAATGTTTTTTTTTTTTTTTAATGTGTCAAATAGTTAACGTTATTGAAAATAGACCACATTTCTTCGCTGAACGTATCAAGGATGCTGTTGACGCTGGCTGGGACACCAAGGATCGCCAACTGATCAGAATAATCGTATCGAGATGCGAAGTCGATTTGAAAGAAATTAAAGAAGATTACCAAAAATGTTACAAAAAACGTTTAGAAGATAGTATCGCTGTAAGTTTTTTTCTGTTTTTTATTTTGACGAAAAAAATAAGCTAAGGTGAGGATTTTTACAATTTTTACTTATTTTCAGGGTGATACGGTCGGATGGTACAGAAAAACTTTATTGTGTTTGGTACAAGATGATGACTGATTCATAACCAAATAACTACTTACAGTATTTATTTCATTGTAGACCGATAGATTGACTTACCTATTTATAATTTTTTGAAATACCCTATGATCACCTATGTACCTATTTTATTTTCATATTTTCGACTTTTAAATTATTTGGGAAGATTTTTATCATTAATTACATAATGTGTTTCCAAATTTTATTTAATATTCATTACTTTTCTTCACCAGGAGGTCCGGTGAAATGTTAACGAACTGTAAATATGGACACATGTGAGTACCATTTGAAAAAGTGCTAGAAGAACATGTTGCCTACCTTCAAAATTGAAGGAACAAATTATTGTTGATAAAATAACCGCGGAACAATTTTTAATCATGAAAATTGGAAAATAGTTTTTCTAAAATTAGCCAAATTTCACATTCTAATTTTTGCCCAATTTAAAAATTGAAGGAGTAATGAAAATTTAAAAAAAAGAAAAATTAAATACCTACCTATTTACTTTGAGGATTTTTTTGCCTAATATCAAATTTGACAGAGCTGTAGGTCATTCATAGTTGAGAAAATTTGAAAATATTTCGATTTGAAGCCTGTCTAATTTGAATAATTTGCAGTTCCTTCAGATTGACGTTTGGTCAAAAAATTCTCACAAAGGAAATATTCCAACTCGAAGTAAAATTTTGGGCTGTAGGTGAGTTGATTCCCAAAGAAATATTTGTGTAAAAACGCATTGATTCCCATTTTTTTTTTTTTTGGAGATGTGCGAATTGATTCTCCCTTTTTCAAGAGTGAATAGGCAAATTGATTCCCATTTCTTTGGCAGGGTATGTATGAATTGATTCCCACTTTATTTTCCAAAAAAGGAATTTTTCAGGAGACCGAATTAATATGCACAAAACGTTTCTACGACTTAAAATTAGGTTCAGCAAATGTTGGTTTGCTTCAAAATGTGGATTTGGGGCCTACAGAGCAGAGCAGATTTCACTCCAGTTCTCAAGAATTGAAATGAAAAATTTTCCCATCTGGGTGCGCTTATGCTTGGGAATTTTTTAATCGCAGTTTCAGAAATAAAATTTTACGAAAAAAACAATGGTGTTATTTATTTTGGATTTAAAAAATCATTTCAACACCTTTTTTGTGTTTTTTAAATAAAAAGCTCGAAAATTTCGAAGATCTGCGATTTAGAAAATATGGGAAAATTTTTCATTTCAATTCTTGAGAACTGGAGTGAAACCTGCTCGGTAGGCCCCAAATCTACATTTTGAAACAAATCAATATTTGCTGAACCTAATTTTAAGTCGTAGAAACGTTTTGTGCATATTAATTCGCTCTTCTGAAAAATTTCTTTGTTAAAAAAGGTTGGGAATCAATTCGGTCATTTCAAAAAAAAAAAAAAAATGGGAATCAATTAGAACCGTTTTCAAAGCTGGGAATCAACTCACTAACTACCAAATTTTGAGCCAAAATGAAAATAAATCGAAAGTAGATCGTAAAAAAACGCTATAACCAAAATTTCAGGTGCTAAAGTTGATTTTTCGAATTTTGACCAACTTTTCAAATTTCAAAATTACCTCATCGCTCTCAAAATATAGGGACTGTTGAAACTGGCGTCACAATCGAACTAGGGGTGGGGGGGGGGGGGATTTTAAACTTTCAAAGTATTTTTTTTATAGCTACTTATATAAATTTTATTATTTTCACAATTGTCACAAAACTTAATTTTTTTAGCAATAAAGTTGATAAATTCATAAAAAATGTACCTATGTTTTTTGCCCACCAGTTCATTACTTTTTGATGGCATATGACCTTGGATGACGTAGTTTCAACAGCCCTATAAAAATTTGATCTGATCCACGAAAAAAACTAAAATTCAATATGCATTTACGAATCAATTGGAAGTGGTTTCGAGACGTTTCGGAACGTTCAGAAAATTTTGAAATTTTCCAGAACTGGAGAAAAACCAATAAAAATGGTCTTTATGAACTTCAGTGCCCATAATTGCGAATTATATTGCCGACCTATTTGATCGATTAAAGCACAATTTTCCAAGATTCGTAATTTTGAGTTCAAATCCATATTTCTTGATGGAAAATTTTTCTGGAAAAAATTTCAAAATACGCCAACAGCATTCGTATCGAGGTAAAAATTTGAAAATTGATAGATAACCAATTTTCAACTTTGATAACCAATATGGGTAATCCGAGATTATGAGTGCTTAAGTTCATAAATGGACCATTTTGTGGGCTTTTCTTCAATGCTGGAGTATTCCAAAATTTTCTGAAGGCTCCGAAACCTCTCAAAACCTCTTCTAATCGATTTTGAAGTCGAAAATAAGATACTTACCAAATTTTTTCCTACTTAGATGCGTGCGCTGTCGGCCTATTTTTAAATTTTTTTCCGGAAAAATTTTCTGTCAAGAAATATGGATTTGAATTCGAGATAACGAATTTCGGAAAATTGTGTTTTAATCGATCAAATATGTCACCAATATGAGTAATTCGTGATTATGGAAGCTAAAGTTTATAAGGAGCATTTTTATGGGATTTTCTTTAGAGCTGGAAAATTCCAAAATTTTCTGGAGGTTCCAAAATGTCTCGAAACCACTTCGAATTAATTCGGTAGGTCAAAAATAAGGCACATATAGGTATCAAATTCAAGATTTTTTCGCTGATGAGATCCAATTTTCATATTTTGCAGGATGATGAATTGATGAGAAAGTTTTGAAATTTAAAGAATTCTCCAAAATTCGAGAAATGAACTTGAGCACCTGAAAATTTGGATGTGGAGTTCTTTCATGATGTTTTTTTTTTTTGGTTCAGCTAAAAATTTTACTTCGAGTTGAGTTTGGATACTTTCCTTGTCAGAACATTTCTTCAGTTTTTTCAGAGTACTGTTCAAGTACTTTTTCATTTCCTAAATTATTTTTCCTTTTGAAATTTTTTTTGCTAAATTTTTGAGATACTTTTTTTCTGATGATCAAAATTTTGTTTTACACCATTTTTTAGCAATTATTTGCCCCTTAAATTTTAAAGATAGGCAACAAGTTCACCTTTTACATAGCGTTTCTACAGATTACCTATTTATTATTTTTCTTCTACCAAATTTTCAGAATTTGAATTAAAGAGTCGATTGAATTTTTGAAACGTTGAAAAAATTCAACCTATTTGCCAGCTTCACAGCTAATGAAAAATAATCCGCATTGTACAATCTCGTATCGTCCCCATAAATCCCACTCTAACAGTTGCGAGAAAACAAACCGAACGAAGGCGAAAATTGAACGAAAGTAATCGAACAACTGGCGCCAGTCAGACTGTAATCTGCCTTTTCACGTTGAACTGCTATAAAAGCCAGATACAAAGTTATAATTTTTTACTGAATGTTTTCAGTCTTCGAATACGAATTTACGCGTTACACATATTTTTTCCTTTTTCGATCCTAAAAATTATCTGTGATCGTTTATATTTACTTACCGCAGGAGAAAAAAATCATGTGTTCTGATTTTTTTTACTACGATCATACGCAGGTAGGATTGAAAATTTTATGCCGCAGTGATTTAAATTCAATATCGAGCTGCCTACTAAATTTTTCCATTTTTAAGGAGAAGCAAACTCCTACTGTAATTCCAGCTACTCTGTTTGAGCCTCAGTTTGATGCTGAAGCTTTGAGAACCGCTTTAAAAGATGATGTCGATGAGGACGTGATTATCAATGTGCTTACCAAGAGGAGTAATCGTCAAAGATTGGAAATTGGAGAGGAGTTCAAAAAATTATACGGAAAGGTAGGCTTTTCCGTGTTTATTTTGGTCAATTTTTATTTAACTAAAATTATTTTAAATTTCAGGATTTAGTTTCCGAATTGGAGGACGAGCTGTCGGGAGATTTCAAAAAATTAATGATAGCTTTAATGAAGCCACCGGCCGAATTCTTAGCTCGCGAAATCCACAACGCTATCTCCGGAATAGGAACAAATGAAAAAACTCTCGTGGAGATTTTATGCACAGCTACTAATCTGCAAATTAACGATATTAAAACAGCTTACGAAAAAAGTATGACTCATCGATTTACAGCTTCGTCATAATTAATCGTAATGATAACAAAATTGTGTTTGTTTTATCTCGTTTCTGTTTAAAAAAATTTTTTAGTTTATGAAACACCATTGGAAGAAGATTTGGCCGACGATACGTCAGGTAGTTTTCAACGATTGCTCGTCTCGTTGCTTCGTGTAAGTGGAATATGGCTCGTAACGCGTTGATTTTTGATCTTTGACTTGTTCTAATTAATGTTCCTTTACAGGCCAGAAGATCAGAAACTGAAAAACTCAACGAGGAAGTTGTTAATCAAGATGTCAGTAATTTGATTGCCGTGGGTTTGGGTTCAAAATCGGGCGATGAAGAGTCGATTTTTAATACAATCCTGTGTACCAGAAGTTACACTCATCTGCGTCGAATTTTCCAACAGTATCGTCAAATAGCCCAATGCACTTTGGAAGAAGTCATCGAGGAAGAGTTCAGCGGAGACGTTAAAATTGGAATGTTGACCATCAGTGAGTTTTGGAATTTTTTCATTTCAATGTGTTTGGAAATACTTTCGAAGACCCCTTCAAATTTCCAGGTATGCAAATCTATTTACACGTAATTCAATTTTGCAGTCAATTCCATGGAACATAAGTCAGCGTTCTTTGCTGAACGTTTACACAGCGCTATGGCTGGAATAGGTACCAAAGATCGTCAATTGATTAGAATTGTCGTCTCGAGATGTGAAGTGGACATGTTCGATATTAAAGAAGAGTATAAAAAACTATACCAAAAATCCGTCGAGGAAGATATTACCGTAAGAGTTTTTTTTTCAATCGTTTGAATTTCAAAAAGGTTGTTACAGAAAATACATACCAATAGGCATATTTTTTACACGTAGTTTAATTTTGGTGACTATAATTTATTTATTTTATTATCTTATTGCTTTGTTTGTTTCTAGGATGATACATCGGGAAATTATAGAAAAGCTTTGTTATCCTTAATTGAAAATTGAATATTATTTTGGAGAAAAAAATTATTCGTTTGAAGATCCCATGATGATATGACATGCTTTACTTTTTCTTATAAGTAGGTATTGACTTACATCAACGGCACCTACCTATTTTATTATTAATTTTTAATTTTAATCAGTTACCTGCCTGTAACGATTATGTTTAAATACTTTGCTCATTCCATTTGTGTGATGATAATGAAAATTTAAAAATACACAGCTTGTCACATCCGCTGAACAAGTTTTTTATTTAATTGGCGAGTGTTATTTCAAAAATTGTAAAATTTTATCATTGGAAATTTTATCTCAGTGTGTTAATACATTTATTCCTCTCGTTAATTGCCTTAACTTCCCGTTAAGTACATATCATTACCAACCTTCGGAAATTATTTCATAAAATCCATATTGAGCTACAAAAACTTTCAATTCCTGGATACCAGTTTTTTAAAAAAATTCTTGAACTAAAAAAGTAAAAATTGATCAAAAAATAATTTTTTTTTGAATTTTAGAAATTATTGACTGAAAAAAAAATTGATAAAATTGGTCATTTGATATGAATGTTTGAAGCAGCGTGACATTTCTCGAAATACATTTCATTGAAAATAATTGGAAAACTATGAAAACAATTGTTTGAAACGCTATTCAAACTGTTCAATGTTTCGATATAATTATCTAGTCTGGTGATTCTTAAAAAATGATAATTTTTAAAAATTGCCGAATTAAAATGATTATTCTCAATAATAACGAAATTGGACTTGATTCAAAAAAATTTCGTAAACGATTACCTTTTTTTGAAAAATTTTCATTTCAAGTACCTATACCTAGGTATTGAGTTGGAAATATCACTAGAAGTTCCCATTTATAATTTTTTGTCCCTTCAATAAGCCAGTTTCGGTTCGACTCTGAGGATTTTATCAGCTGTTCTCTCAAGGATTTTGATCAAAAATTGTCTCAGTGATGATCCTAAACCTAGGCATCATAGCACCGAAATTTTAGCTGCCAATTTTAGTTCGTTCTTTTCAATGAAAATTTGGAGTTGGAAAATTTAAAAATCGAAATATTCTATCAAAGAAAAAATTAATTGTTTCCCAGAATTTCTCTAGTCATAAAACTAATTAAAAAATCATGTAGACTTTTTGTCTATCATCATGAATAAATAATTGAAGTTCTGTTTCCACTTATGAGAAGTTTTATCACAATTTTAACCCCTTCATTTGATTACTACGTAGTGATAAAAAAACTTCTCATAATGCTTTTATTTCTATGACTCGAGAAAGCTGAAAGCTGAGGATGCAATAAATCATTTTTTCTCGAAAATATTTTTCCATTGGCAATTTATCAAAATTTTCGATAAAGGGTTCCGAATCAAAACAATCATTACTACTATCTACTTATATTACTTTTGATTAAAAAGTTGGAAAATGCTCTCAGAAGTACTTACCTAGACTTACCTTGTTAAAACATTATTTTTTATGAAAAAAAATCGCTGAAAAATTGTTCAACACAAAGTTTGTTCAAAAATAATGTGAAAATCTTTCAAAGAATAATACCTACAGTTTGGTAGGAAATGTTTTGGCACACAAAATGGTCTAAAATATCGATTAAATTCTATTCAAAATACGAGAAAAGTGTTCAAAAAAATACTGAAAAATTGCAAAAAAAAGCTACTTGATGAAGGTGTCTCTAAAATTAAAATATGTACTCTCTCAATTATAAATCAGTGAAAATTACCGAAAATCACTGAGAAACAGTCAGAATTGCAGCACAGGAGAAAATCAGTGAAAATTTTTTCACTGAAAACAAATCAGTGAAAGAAAATTACTGGAAATCAGTGAAAATTCACTGAAAACTCAGTGATATTTATGAAATTCACTGCAAAATCTGTAAAATCCTTTGAATCATCAGTGAAAAATCACTGAAAATCAGTGAATGTCACTGATTTTTCCTGTGCTGCAATTCTGACTGTTTATCAGTGATTTTTCACTGATTCGAAATGAGAGAGTAATGTTCAATATGTAAGTGATTACTTACTTAAAACGTTTTAAAATTTACGTACTTGTATAAACGGTTAATTGAAAAATTTTTCAAAAAAAATAGTACCTGTGATATCGAAAATATCAAAACTTGGGTATTGATGCGACGCTAAAAAAAAGTTTACAAATGGAGAAAATATTTTGTGGATAAATGAGGACATACAAAAGAGGAAATTCATGTAAGTAAGTATTAAATAATATTTAGAATTTGGATTTCAAGATCACACTGAGGCCCATTAAAATCGATAGAAAAAATTTATCAAAAATGAGGGAAATTTTTTTATGCCATTTTTTTTTTGTTACATATTAATAAGGATTCAATTTTAGCTAAGAGTGAAGATTTTTTCCAAATTATTGGTAGATAAGTATATAATTTGGAACATCAAAATAAATTTTTCTGGTTGAAAGCATGAACAGTAGTATCTAGTATCTACCCACCACGCTGAAATCAGCTCACTAGAAATTCAGAAAAAAATCACATAAATTTTGAAAATGTTTACTTACTTTTCTACTCTTCTTTAAAAATTCACGTTGGCAGGGTTTGCAAATTATTTTCAAAATATCTGTTTTTTTTTTTTGGAAAACAATTGATCAATTTTTTCAAGTTAAATGTGATCTCGAGCTCCAATTTCCAAATATTATTTAATACTTCTTTGCATGTCTTCATTTTCCCACAAAATATTTCTCCACCTGTAAATTTTTTTCCAGCATGAATAAGTTTTGATATTTTCGACAGCACAGGTCTTATTTTTTTCTAATGGTCGACCTTTGAACTGATGGGTAGATATTATTTTCTCGCTGTCTTAGCAAATTTTGGGCCCTTTACATTTTGGTGCAATTTTCACTGAAATTGCAACTTCAATAGTTTTGGAAACAAATAATAGATAAAATTTTAAAATTGACTATTCCCAATAAAAATTCACTCGGGGTGATTTTTTTTGGCTTTCAACTATTAACCTTTTGTATATTTCAGCTGTGCGAAAATTTTTCAATTTCATCCTCAGTTTTTCCCCGGACATCAAAGGGTTAACTTGGATGAGTTATAGCCGAAGAGGGGGGGGGGGGCTTAAAAAATCTTCATAAAATTAGACCCTAAAATTGCGACCCAAAAATTAAACATCATTTAACAGTATGGTATTTTGGATTTGATGAGTAAAAATGACATTTCATCAGACAAAAAATTATTTTTGAAAACATTTTTGTTGTGAAATTGCTTTTAATTTATTAAAATTGTTTTATTATTTTAAAAATTGAAAAAAATGAAAAAAGGGTTGAAATACGTGAATTTTTTCACAAAAATTTGATGTGAGATTGGTATTTGTAGGGAATCACTTTTGTACGTTTTTTCAATTTGGACATAATGTCCTCCTCCCAAAAAAAAAAACACAATTTGAATAATTTGGATATATTGCCCCAGACAAATTTAATTTGGATTTTGGATACCCAAATTTTGACGTACTGGAAGTTCCATGAATCGTCACTCAAACATATTTTTTTGGATATAACCGGGTACCAATAAAAAAATTGAGATGAACATGTTGCCTGTTATGAAAATTGAAGGGGCAAATTCTGCTTCTAAAAAAAATCACGTTAAAATTTTTTTCAAGCATGGGAATGGATAATAGTTTGAAAACTGAACTGGTGTGATAATTTTCTCCTTGATGGAGTGGTGTGATTTAAGCATCCAACTGGAGAGTTGAATGCTGGAATACTCTGCTCCAACCTATCGACTCGTGGGGGTCAAGTAGGCACGAGTTATAGGTCCACCTATCTCTTCCAGATAGGACTGCCAGGAGATCTGAATCAATCAGCTCATACACTACGTATCGAGATGTACGAATAAATACGCGAATAACCGTGGGATAACTGTATTCGAATAATATTGGCGCACAGTAACTCCTTAACATACGTAGAGCAAAAAGAATACGTTTTAATGCACAAATGCACGATTAATAAAAGTCATAACATTTAACACACAAAGGTGCGACTAGTAACAAGATATAAAACATATTGAAGCTCGCGCTGTGTTGCTCCGCTATTTATACTCGCGAGCTACCTGGCTTTAGGAAGCTAGCACACCTGATTGGCTGATAAATAATGTCCTCTAGCAGCCAATGGGCCAATCACAGTAGCGAGATGTGACATAATGCTCAGGTAGATAGCTACCGAATGTTCTCGAAGTTGTGCACTATCGAGCCGCTATTCTACCTGGCGTTATCTTTACGATAACGCACCGTTACGTACGTAACGATAGCCTATGTACGAACCGCTGTACTGTAATTACTAGATGAGCATTATCTATTCAGCCTAGCGAGTTATCGCGTAGATAGGTAGTCGGTGCGTACGTTTCGCCTAAGCTACGCGTACCTACCCGAATCAACCTATCTACCTCGCCCACAATGGTGCAATCTTGGTAGGAATATTCCTTACCAGCTCAAAACTAAACAAATTTTCACTTTATGACTTTTTACCTAAATTGAAGAGGATGTAAAAAAAATTGTTCAAAAAAAATTCTCGAAAAATGAACTGATCAGGGGAATGGATAGTAAGCTGGAAACTGAAGAAATCTGGTTCTGCAGACTTTTTGCTCAACATCAAAAATAAAAGGGCTAAGGGTTATTAAAAATTGAGAAAATATGAAAATTTTTTGAAGCCCATTTATTTTGAGTGACTCGTAGCCCCTTCATTTTCGATGTTGGGCAAAAAGTCTACAGAACCAAATTTTTTTAGTTTTCAACGTACTATCCATCCCCTTGATTAATTCATTTTTTAGAATTTTTTTTGAACAATTGTTTTACAGCCCCTTCAGTTTTAAAATTAGGCCAAAAAGTGAAAATTTGTTCAGTTTTGAAAGTACTATTATCCATTCCCATGCTTGACAAAAATTTTTGACGTGATTTTTTTAGAAGCAGCATTTGCCCCTTCAATTTTCAAAATAGGCAACTTGTTTATCTCAAGGTTTTTTTTTAGTAGTACCCGGCTATATCCAAAAAATACGTTTGGCAGACGAATCGTGGAACACCCTGTAGTGTTTCAAAAATATCCGCTATTTGGACACGGTGTCCTACACCTGCCCTGCCTTGATTATACCCTTGAAATTTAATTTATTTGAATTACATTTTTTAAGGGGATATTCTCCAAAACATTTTGCCTATTGGTTTGCCTGCCAAATGGGAGCTTTTAAAAGTTATACTGCTCGAAATGGATTGGATGAAATTGTCTCAAATTTGTAAATTTTTAATTTTTCAAGGTGATCTGTTCAATCTCTCGTATGATTTTGTCGTTACATCAATTATTTTATGAAAAAATTGAATTCAAAAATTCAGAATTTTTACCAAAAAAAGCCAACAATTTTCGGGATTTTCAAATTCAATTTTTTCGTAAAATAATCGATTTAACGAGAAAATCATACGTGAGATTGTGCAGATCATCTCGAAGAATACAGATTTACAAATTTGAGCAGTGGCGTAGCCAAGGGGGGGGGGGGCGAAGGGGGCGATTGCCCCCCCATGGCTCCATGGCCTTTTTTTTCAAACATGATTTTTCCAAACAAATTCGCCCTCGCTTCGCTCGGGCAGTATTTCACTATCTTTATTTTTTGAACACAGTATCATCGTATCATCCTTTCGATTTGAATCAATCAAATTTGATGAGATTTTCCTTCTTCGGATTAGTGAAATAATTTTCATCAAAATTTGGTTATTTTCACTGGTATTTTAGTTGAAACTTACTGATTTCTTAATCAATTTCCAATTCGTCAAAAAATTCAGTAATTTTAGCTAAATAAAAATCAGTGAAAAATCATTGATTTTCAAATAAATTTATTTCACAGAATCAAAAAGTTAGAATTTTACAAAAATTGGCTAATTCATATTTAGACAGTATAAAGTGTTTGTTCCAAAAATCCTATAAATCTTTGTTGTTACAGTCTTTTCATTACACACCCGTTACCTCAGACTCTGTTATACGTACACTACGAAATATGCCATGAAAAAAATACTCGATATGTTTCAAAACGACCACAGAAAATTTGACAAAAAAACTCGTTCTTGCCCTCCCCCCCCCTTTGACAAAATCCTGGCTACGCCACTGAATTTGAGACAATTTCATTCATCCCATTTTGAGTAGTATATAACTTTTAGAAGCTCCCATAAGCGCAATGTAAATTGGCAGGCAAACCATAGGCAAAATGTTTTGGAGAATATCCCCTTAAAAAGAATTTCGATCAATTTTTTTCAGTTTTGACGAAACCCATCAATATTTCAAGTGGAAAAAATCAGATAAAATTTATTTTTTAGTTTGAAATTTTCGACTTTTTGCCCCTCTAATTATTTCAACTTCGGTTCTTCCCTGCTTGAACGATATTTCGAATCAATTTCAGAACGATTTAAATAATTTTTCAGTTAAATATCCAATACATACAACTAACCAAAAATATTTTTAATAAATCAGGAAAGTTGGAAAAGCGTTCTGTAACGTTCCAACGATGGAAAAGTCTACATTCCAGCATCGCCAGATAGCGTAATATGTTTCAATCTCAGGACGTGATATGATGGTCGTCTGTTCTTTGCAGGAACGGATGGAAAACGATGGATTCGACAAATAAGAATACCTACATCATTTTAAATAATTATTGAGCTTACTTTACCACAAGATCTACTCTCTCATTCTAAATCAGTGAAAAGTCACTGATAAATAGTCAGAATTGCAGCACAGGAAAAATCAGCAAAATTCACTGATTTTCAGCAAATTTTCGCTGATTTTTCAAAGATTTTCACTGATTTTTCAGGAAATTTCATAAATTTCACTGATTTTTCAGTGAATTTTCACTGATTATCCAGTGTTTTTCCCACTGATTTGTTTTCAGTAAAAAAAATTTCACTGATTTTCTCCTGTGCTGCAATTCTGACTGTTTCTCAGTGATTTCCGATCATTTTCACTGATTTATAATTGAGAGAGTATAATTATCTGTTCTTTACGAGCTCAGAATCCAGATTACCAATTGCCATAAACTAGGCCTATCTATATTATCGTTATGCCTATTACTAAAGCGTAGGTAAATCTTTCTAAAATTAATCGTTCATCTTATCTTCTGGCGGTAACCGACCAAATGACATATCCAATATTCATCATTAACAGATAAATAGATTCTGCATCGAGGTATCGATACTTTCCCCATTCTATGTTCAATTATAACAGCACTGGTGAGAATACGACTAAAAGTCTTAGCAGTAATCAAACTTATTAAAATTTATAACTCGACTACGATTCGAAATCAGCCAATAAATAAACCTTTTCTCGATTCAATGAGACTGGTACGAGAACATGAATACCTAGTTAATTTTTCCCATAACCCATAAAGCACTAACTGAGCACTGAGCAGTCATCCCAGAACCCAGCATTGGTTTTCGTATCAGTTTCGGTGTATGACATAAATTATCGCGTATTAAAATGTAAAAGCCGTTTTGACGAAGGCGATGGTTGGAGTTGGAGAGATGAGTTAAACCTAGGTAAATTTTATTTGGTAGCTTGTAATAGAGTGTTCCTCCATGGTACCTATTCACATTGGAATAGATACCGATGCTCGGTACCAGAAAAGGTAATTGGCCGTATGGTGCTGGTGTGTTCTTATAAATCTACGCAGCTTGAATTACACACATTCGGTATTAATTTATTTTTTGTCATTCATGTTGTTGATTTTGGTATCTGCGAGAGGGGCGAGAGTACGCGGGCACGGAATGTCCGCGTCATATCCACAAATAACAGTAGGACTTGACACGATAATAGCAATTTATATGTTACCTTACAAAGCGCGTTTATAAAAATATTCGTAATAAATTACCTTAGTTTAAGAACACGCCGGGGCGGACGGGGTGGCTCGGTAATGGAATATTTTTACATAAATCCGAAGAATTGACGATATTAAAAACCGGAATTTTAGAAAAATTTTCAACTCATACGATTCTCTATACGGAATGACAGTTATGGAAAATCGTTGAAAAAAAAATCGGAGACTGATTTACGACACGTTACTCGTTTGCTCGTCCGCGCTGGCTTGACAATCTTCCAGGTATTGGGCATGGGTGCGGTGGTACTTTTTGTTGATTCGGTATTCGCGTGATTTTTCGTAGCTGAGGTAACATATAGCAGTCAATAAATCAGCGCCAATGACAAAAAGAACAGAAAAATATGTAGGTGTGGAAGGATGCCAAACGCAAATAGAAAGAATCGAGCAAATTAATTCCAAGACCACTTCGAGTCGACTTAACGGTGTAACGATTTATGTTTTGGCTGCGCCGATCGACGGCTGCTATCGATTTTTTTCCAAAGAAACGACGACCGCCAAACATTGATAGGTTTATGTTTTCGGATGAAGTTGTGTATTACTTTTCGTCTAAGTGCAAATACTCGTTAAACAATCTTCTCCGGACTTTTTCCTCCTCATCTATATGTATTATGGATACCTACGTGAAAAAGTAGGGGAAACTCGTTCGTTGAGGTATTTCTTTTTTAAATTTTATTTCGTCCATTTTCATGCCGACAGAATTGTGTTATGTACGATAATGTCGAATGTCTTCGTCGCTGTCGCTTTGATATAGTATTTATTCCTCAGATACCGATCATCTTGCAGTTTGCCCAAATAGATCTAGGTACCCGTCCGTGTAGCGATTCGAATTTAAATGATCAGATCGAATATCTTGCCTCGTCTCGTCACATCTCGCCTGTCATTTAATTAGAATACCCGTAGTACGAGGTTATTTATAACACTGATTACGCCAAGATTTTTATTTTACTACTGCCTACCTTCTTTATACCTGGGCCTGTTTCATCGCTTTAATCGTAACAGTTTGATCTGAATCGCCTCCGGCTTCGGCTACCTGTGTTTTATCGCCTATTGCAGGGTTGCGGTTTTTGATGGGTTTGAAAAATAGATGCCCATTATCGGTAGCGTATCGTGTTTCATCGAGGAATATATCATTCTTGGGTTAGAATTGGGAAAATCGCGGAATGACTGGAGAATTTTTTGGCCAATTTTACGAGTTTTCGAGTTTAAACTGAAAGATTTTGAGTCATTGTGGAGGGAAGATGTTGAGCATTGTGAGAAGGGTATCGAAAAAATGAAAATGTAGGTTTTAAATCACCAATAACGAGGCCAGGGACGTTGGTGGGGAGAGGGTATGGAAAGGGGTTGTCACACCCCGAGGCGTTTTTTTGTCGGCAAATTTTATGAAAATTGATTTCTAGTCTGCAAATGGTCGGTAAATCCATACTCTCACTTATAAAATCAGTGAAAATCATCGAAAATCACCAGGAATAGTCAGAATTGCAGCAAAGGAGAAAATCAGTGACTTTTTTTTACAGAAATATCACTTAAAAATTGGTGAAAATTCAATGAAAAGTCAGTAAAATTTATGAAATTTGCTGGAAAATCAGTGAAAATCTTTGAAAAATCAACGAAAATTCGCTGAAAATGAGTGAATTTCTCTGGTTTTTCCTGTGCTGCAATTTTGACTATTTATCAGTGACTTTTCACTGATTCAGAATGAGAGAGTAAAGTTTTGTTTCTAACAATTGGAAAAAATTTGATTTTGGATCGAAAAAATGAAGAATAGTTTTGTAGTTCAAAATGGAGAAGAGCTAGGAATTCTCAATGTATAGTTTTTTTTTTTAAAAACGCAATTTTTTATAAATTGGTGAACTGTAATTAAAGTGGCATGGAAAAAAAGCAAAGGAGCTCAAGAAGTGCAATTTGAGCTTTTTACTCTTCCTTGCTCTTGATCTCAAATGAAAAAAATGATTGTTATTATTGTGATACAAAAAATTGAAAGAGCATTTCCTGTTAAGATGGTGAAATTGGCCCTTGAACCGATCGGGACAAAAATCTCCCAAAATGTTGGTATTGATGTAAAACCACCCCCAAAAAATTTCAACCCCCTACCCTCCCACTCCCAACCGAAATATGGGGCCATTAATGCTCGAAATTCAATAATTTCTTTCTCCGGAAGGGATGATTCAAAAATTTTGAAATTTTCACAGATTATAGACATTATGTAGTAGTATATGTGAAATTTTTTTCAAAAAAATTTTCTTAAATTTTCCAAGGTTTTCCGCGGTTTGAAAATTTCAAAAATTCGTCAAAAAAGGGGGAAGGGGAAGCCTCGAAATTTTTTTCTCCAAAATTTTGTGACACCTTTGGGTACAACATATATTTTTTTGGAGACCTAAAAATGAGTGCAACATGGATTAAAAAAATGAAATCCATAAAAAAACACATTTTTTCGATGTTTTTCCACCTTTCTATAAGAAGTTTTAAGGATGATATTTCCAGCAAACTATCAATTTTGGGCAGATTATGTCGAAAGACACTCAAATGAACATTTTCCATTGCCGGGGTAATCAGAGGAATGATAATACGCGGCCCGACGCGATTGAATCTGATTTTTCTACTTGCAAGCGGGTACTCGCATTTCCCGGTCGCCACTCGTGGCGGTGAATAATTCGCGTACGCGCCATTTCGGGGGTTGAACGGGAACTCATTCCGGTTGTAAGTAAAAATCAAAACCTCAAATCTCTAAGCATAAATTAAGAAAAAGTAATTTTTTACATTAAAATGAAACCTTTCAATTTTATCATGTTGAAAACTTAAGGAATTTTAATATCAGTTACTTAGAATGAGTTCTCGTTCAACCCTCGAAATGGCGCGTACGCGAATAGTTCACCTAAATTTTCCTCGCAAATGAAAATTTTCCAACCTTGAGCGATCAACACATACAAAAATGCCAAATATCATCCTTAAAACTTCTTATGGAAAGGTGGAAAAACATCGAAAAAATGTGTTTTTTTATGGATTTCATTTTTTTAATCCATGTTGCACTCATTTTTAGGTCTCCAAAAAAATGTATGTTGTACCCAAGGGTGTCACAAAATTTTGGAGAGAAAAAAATTTCAAGGCTCTCCCTCCCCCCTTTTTTGACGAATTTTTGAAATTTTTAAACCGCGGAAAACCTTGGAAAATTTAGGAAAAATTTGTTGAAAAAAATTTCACATATAAATCTGTGAAAATTTCAAAATTTTTGAATCATCCCTTCCGGAGAAAGAAATTATTGAATTTCGAGCATTAATGACCCCATAATTCGGTTGGGAGTGGGGTAGGGGGTTGAAATTTTTTTGGGGTGGTTTTACATCAATACCAACATTTTGGGGGATTTTTGTCCCGATCGGTTCAAGGGCCGATTTCACCGTCTTAACAGGAAATGCTCTTTATGAAATTTGCTGAAAAATCAGCGAAAATTTGCTGAAAATAAGTGAATTTCTCTGATTTTTCCTGTGCTGCTATTTTGACTATTTATCAGTGATTTTTCACTGATTCAGAATGAGAGAGTAGGTAAAGTATTGTCGTTCAATTTGAAAATTTCAAAATGATAAGAATACTTTACTTCAAAAACTTAAAAATAATTTTTAAAAATGACCAGAGTAGACCAACTAGACCTACTAAATTTAATTTTAATAAAATTTGAAAAATCAAAAGATCAAAAAATTTTTATAAAAAGAATGAAATCCCTATTTTTCTAATTTAACTTGAAAAATAAAATATTTAAAAATGATAAGAAAACGAGCCAAGAGTTTAAAAATAATGAAAAAATGAAAAAAGATAAATGAGACCTTCATTTACCTAAATTTAATTTGAATTCAAATCCGAAAGGTCAAAAGTTGAAAAAATAGAAAATATCTAAAAAAAAATTGAAAGAAAAAACAAAATACATAACCATCCTTTTTTGGGTACCTACAAATCTTGAATTTCGGTAACAAAATGAATTTTTTCAACCCTTTCCGGGGTTTTTTAAATATCAAAAAATATCAATATAACTATCTAGTATCTTAGATATATCGTTCGATATTCATTTTGATATTCATTTTGATATCGATACATCGATATCCGCTGTAACAACAGTATCGACGGTCAGAAGATCAAAGGATCCTCCCCCGCCCCCCTAAAAAGTGATACTAAAACTGTTCCTGTTTTTCAATATTGAACGGTGGTCTTTTTTTGTCGTTTCTCGAAAACGACGAAAAACGACCGATTTCCAATTTTGTAACGTATTTTGATTTTCTCAAGTAAATGTTTACTTAGGTACCTCAAAATCAAGGAAAATACAAATTCGTTGTTTAAAAAAGAAAAAATATAGATAAGAGCAATTACAATTTAAAAAAACTTTGGCCTCGCTGCGCTCGGCCTTATTACATTTTTTCTTTCATAATTTTAAAATAATCGAAATTTTACAACGTTTTTTTTTGTATTTTCCTCAAAATTATTTCAACTAATTTCATTATACATTATTTTTTACTCTTAAAATTTATTTTCAGTGCTTGAAAATTAAATTTTTTTAAATCTTTGATCTCGCTGCGCTCAGTCTTGATTTTTCATTCTCGTTTATTAATAATTCAAAATATTGTTTTCTAGCACCTTCACTGAGAAAAAAAAGTGTGGCGATATTGACCACAAATTGTGGAAAAACTCATCCAGTCCGAGTTTATGATGCTTTTCACCACAACTGTGGTACTTTTTTGCTACAACTGTGGTAGTTTTAATCAGAACTGTGGTACTTTTTACCACAGCTGTGGCAAAAAAGTACCACAACTGTGGTAAAAAGCATCATAAACTCGGACTGGATAAGTTTTTCCACAATTTGTAGTCAATTTTACCACACATTTTTCTCAGTGTTGAATTGGAGGTTTCTAAAAATTTTGCCCTAGCTTCACTCGGTTCATTTCCCTCATATTCACCTTAAATTTTTTCATACTCTTTTAAATTTAGTTCGATCAAAAAAATTGTGCCATCTACCTCGGCCCTCCAAAAAGTCAATCTGTTTTATGCCTAAATAAATTTGATTTTCAAAATTTTCAATTATTTTTGCTGTACTTACCTTTCACAAAAAATGTAGTTAGTTTGAAGTCCAGGGTAAGTTCGTAGTAAAAAGTGAGCATTTTCAAGGGGAAGAGTAAAAAAAGGCGTATTGATGTTGGTATGTAGTTGGGAAAATTGAAATTCTGAAGGGCTCTTCACTGATTTCACCCCCCCCCCCCATATAATGCCTTTGTCGAAACGTCACTAGACGTAACATTAGACCACCAGCGCCTCCTCCCCGCAGCCCCCCTGTAAGAGTTTCCCAGGCAGTAAAGGTGTATTTTTCTCTGTTTGAAAATAATTGTTTCTGGTCATTTCAGGTTGCTACTAGAAAAATGACGAAAAACGACAATTTTTCAACAGGAAATTTTGCTCGAATTCCAAACCATTTTTACACCGATTGGATTGTCTTTCAAGTGTAAAATAAGTCAGTGGTCTTTTTTTGAGAAACTTTGGTCAATCTTTTTTTAGATTTTTCTCTTCAAATGCCTACTTCATCTATTGCATTTAAAATTTAAAAGTAAAATGAGATCTCGTAAAATAAGATCCCAAAAATGAGTGCAAAAGCCCATTTTAAAATTAACAAATTTTCCCTCAAGGAATTTACCTTGAACATTCTAATGCAAAATTCCAACCACAAAATTCTCGGCCCATTCAAAAAAATCAATCGGATACTTAATTACTTACCTATTTTCGTTATAAATGACTAGGGAACAGATTTATATGAAATTGCATGTTTTTCTATCTCAAAGATGATGGGGTATATGGTCTAAATGTTTGCGAATCAAAAAATTTCCTGTGAAATGAGCCGAATTTGATAGTGCATATTTTGCATATTTTGAGCTAAAATGCATATTTTGACATATTTCAGACGTTTAAACCTAAATAGCATATATTTTCATATTTCGTCTATTTTCACTAATTTCTTGCATATTTCACAATATTTTGAAAATTCCACCCCACAATTTCGTTTTTCAGCCATTTTTCACCAACAAAAATGACAATCCTGCGAAAAAAAAACAGTCGACATTTTTTTAAAATATTTTCCCCCTGTGAAGTGAGGCGTTTTTCTATTGCGAATAGTTTACGATTTGAGTGATTTTGATCAAATTAAACGATTTTTGGTGATTTCAAGTGTTATCACGCTGCACAGTGGGCCTTGAGAACCTCCAAAACGCCTGAAATGCAATATTTCACCATAAACGCCCCCTAAATTTGCAAAAATGAGGTATTCTTATGTTTTTGGGGTCGTAGAACACGAATTTGACATTATTGTTTTTTGAAAGTGGAGGGGGGTGGGGCTGGAGGGGGAAAAAATCAAAAATTCACGAATATCGACGTGTAAACTATCGTTATGTATGTTTTTGAGGTCGTAGAACACGAATTTGACATTACTTTTTTTTTGAAAGTGGAGGGGGGTGAGGCTGGAGGGGGAGAAAATCAAAAATTCACGAATATCGACGTGTAAACTATCGTTATGTATGTTTTTGAGGTCGTAGAACACGAATTTGACATTATTTTTTTACTTAGAACATTTAAAAAAAATTTCCAGAGCCTTCAAAAAAAACTATATTTGCGAGGTAATATCGCTGTCATTATTCGTCGCTTTCTTCTTCTTCTTCTTCTTCTTCACTTTCTTCATTGCTGCTTTCTTCTCCTACACTTTCTTCACTGTCACATTCATCTTCTTCACTTTCTTTACTGTCGCTTTCTTCTTCAATTTCTTCATCGGCGCTGTCATTTTCTTCTCGTTCTTCTTTACTCTCGCCTTTACCTTCAACATCGCTCGGTCCAGGTTCACCTATTGCATTTGACATGAAAAAAATGTCCAGATCTTGATCACCACGCTCACGTATCTTTCGATCTTTCATTAACGTGCTAATGACCGGATCGCTTGAAATCATGAATCTTCGAAATACGTCTTCCAAATTCTTCTTCTTGCTCGATTTCCGTGCAAAGTTCAAGCGAAAAGATTTAAAATCTTTATTTCTGCTTTCTTGAGCTTCTTCACTGACCTTAGAAGTAGAAATATGTATATTCTGTGAGAAAATTTCATGAAAAAATATTAAAAAATGAAAAAAAATCTACTGTTGGAAGCTCTGGGATTCGAACCCGCGACCTCAGCGACACCGAGCTACGTTCCTAACCACCTGGCCAACACTGTAACGAAGTGTCGCGGTACTATAAACCGTATTTGATCATTGTTTACGTATTATAATCAAAAAAAGTTGAAGTAGTACATTTTGAACTGAAATAATCACAATTTTGACTGAAATAGCCATATTTTTGTATAAAAACGAGCCTATAAGGTACAGGGGCACCTCGGGGCAAAAAATTTCAACTGGACCTTGTACACTACGTCTAAATATAACTTTTTACGTGAAAAAGAACGCTAAGCTCGGCGAAGCTCATTACTTATATTCCAAAGCATGTTTGGAGTTGGTGTGAAAATCGACGACTTTCACACCTCAACTGTCGAGTGAGTAATCAAAATCTGTAAAAACTAGCTAGACCACGTAAAAGTACTTACTTTCAGGATTCGGATCCATATTCTACAACTTAAAATCGCGTAAACCAAACATGCACAGCACCTGTTTTAAAAAACACGTTTCACAGTAGCACTTGACAGACAGCGCGTCGCCAAGTTCGCGGCACGCGTACGGTCGTTGTGGGGCGGGTAGGGATGATTGTTTATGTGTTTGGGATGTGTTGGGGTGTTGACAATAATATTACGCTTTCGTTGAAATAATCGACGTACTTTTTTTTTCATGCATTTCGCGCGTTTTTGGGGGTCTCCAGGCCCACTGTGCGCTGTTAAGCTCGAAAAATCCTTCCCAGGATACCCATCTCGATTTTGCATATTTTGCATATTTCGAGGTTTTAAGTGCATATTTTCGCATATTTCGAACATTATAAATGCATATTATATGGTCATATTTCAACTTTTTTCGGGAATTTAATTCCTTTCCCTATAAATGACCATTTAGATCAGATTTTTACTTTCATTCTTCTTTTCAGTTTTCAGATGGAGTGGCGGCGCAGTCAAAAGGGGAGAGAAGAATCAGCATGCCTCCCCTCAAATTGTGGTACGTAAAATTGCAGTTTCATGTGAAATAATTAGGTTTAAGTCGAAAAATTTTCGAATTTTTCTTTTCCGGCGCGCCATACTATTTCAGCCTTTCTCAGTTTAGGATTTATTTTTTCCATTTCTTTGAAAAGTGAGAAAAATTTATTTTCGAAAAAATATGTAATAGGTAATTTTTATGGCCTAACAGCAGCTATTTCTCTCTTTTTTTTGGTGCCTCAAAAGCCAAAAATCGTTATTTCAAGAAAAAATTCTCGTTTTTCTGAATTTTGCACCTTAAGATGAACCGAAATTCGAGAGGAAAGGAGGTGATGTGTTAAAAATTGAAAAATTTCAATGAGTAATTTTTATAAATTTTAACTGAAATTTTTTTTCTTTTTTTTGACTTGAACTGCTAATTTTTCTGAATTTTCAAAAAAATATCATTATTTTTACATGTTTTAAAACTCAAACTTCATTCTTTCGACTAACCAATCATCTTTATGCCCTCGTTCGGTACAGTTTTATTCGAGTATCCCTAAAAATTCAGATCCACAAAGTAAAAAATCACATACGATGTAATATTTTTCCTAAACGAAGGGAAAAATTACCTCGGATGGTCTTCTGAATCAACAATTATTCGTGTGATGCACGCTTATAAAACAACGTTGTACTTGTTTTTTTTTTTGAAAATAATTTAAATTAGACGATCAACTCTCTTTAGAAAATTTCTGAATCAGAAACATTTACTTACTACTTACAATGAAGGTATCCCAACTCAAAGTAAAATTTTGAGCCCGAACAAAAAAAATCAAAAGTACATCATAACAGAACCTCGCACCCAAAATTTCAGGTGCTGAAGTTCATTTCTCGTTTTTTGGCGAATTTTTGAAATTTTAAAATTACCTCATCGTCCTAAAAAATATAAAAATTTTATCTAATCAACGAAAAAAGCTGAAATTTGGTATATACCCTATTTTCGACCTCCCGAATCGATTGGAAGCGGTTTCGAGACGTTTCGGAGCCACCAGAAAATTTTGGAATTTTCCAGCGCTGGAGAAAACCCCATAAAAATGGCACGTATGCACTTCAGCACCTATAATCGCGGTGACCTATTTGATCGATTAAAACACAATTTTTCAAAATTCGTAACCTTGAGTTCAAATTCGTATTTTTGGATACCTATGAGCTTTTCTCCAGCGCTGGAAAATTCCAAAATTTTCTGATGACTCCGAAACGTCTTGAAACCGCTTCCAATCGATTCGGGAGGTCGAAAATAGGGTATGTACCAAGTTTCAACTTTTCACCTCGATGTATGCGCATTAGGCGAATTTTTCAATTTTTTCCAGAAAAATTTCTTATCCAAAAATGCGAATTTGAACTCAAAGTTACGAATTTTTTTAAAATTTTGTTTTAATCGATCAAATAGGCCACCAATATGGATAATCCGCGATTATAGGTCCTGAAGTGCATATGGGCCATTTTTATGAGCTTTCCTCCAGCGCTGGAAAATTCCAAAATTTTCTGGTGGCTCCGAAACGTCTAGAAACCGCTTCCAATCGATTCGGGAGGTCAAAAATAGGGTATGTACCAAGTTTCAACTTTTCACCTCGATGTATGCGCATTAGGCGAATTTTTCAATTTTTCCAGAAAAATTTCTTATCCAAAAATGCAAATTTGAACTCAAAGTTACGAATTTTGGAAAAAAATTTTTAATCGATCAAATAGGCCACCAATACGGATAATCCTCGATTATAGGTCCTGAAGTGCATATGGGCCATTTTTATGAGCTTACCTCCAGCGCTGGAAAATTCCAAAATTTTCTGATGGCTCAGAAACGTCTTGAAACTGCTTCCAATCGATTTGGGAGGTCGAAAATAGGGTTTACACCAAATTTCAGCTTTTTTCGTTGATTAGATAACATTTTTATGTTTTTTAGCACGATGAGGTAACTTTAAAATTTTAAAAATTCGCCAAAAATCGAGAAATGAACTTCAGCACCTGAAATTTTGGGCACGAGGTCCTGTTATGATGTACTTTTGATTTTTTTTTGTTTGGGCTCAAAATTTTACTTTGAGTTGGGATACCTCCCTTGTTAGAACAAATTTAAATAATACATCCTGGTCAAAAAAAAAATTGAAATTTGATTGCCTTCCTTCCCCTCCAACGTCTCATGTCTTTCTCCTCATCAATCCACCAATCACCCACGAAATACAAATAATTGAATATACTACAAGAAAACTTGGCGATACATATCTGCACCGCATTCCTTTTCATTCGGTAAGAAAAACTCGTTGGCGACCGTCACAACACTTTTCAACTTTGATTTACAGCGTGAAATGCAGAAAGCCGCATAGTAATCAATATTTTTCGAGTAGAGAATCGTGCATCTACAATTCTACATGCTACATACAAATCTAGGTAAAGAGTGAACATACGACGACTGGTGCAAAGATATCGACAGCAATTTGAAACGCCAATAGCGTAGTATGTGTGGTTGGTTGATTTGGAAAAACGCTGAAACAGGGGCATCGTCGACGTCGCACCGCATCGCATCGCATCGGAATGAAGTACCGACGATGGAACGGAGGCGAGGCGGCGTGTTTTCATAAAATTTAACTACTGCGGGACGAGCGAAAGAGGCGAAATGGAATGGGATGGAATGGAATAGAAGAAAAAGATAATTTCGTGACGCTTACTTAATATATGGGCCATTCGCCGTCGTTTAAGATTAAACTTATAATGAAGAGGAGGACGATAAAACGCAGAGTAGAAGAGTACGGCGCAGGTTTATAGTCTTCGTCGTCGTCGTCCATTGTTTGAGCTCATAATTCATTCAAAATGTAAAACGTTCTTGTAAACAAGGGATTGTTACAATGTGAGTATACGAACCAAATCAGGGAACGCAGACACAGAAGCTCGTTTTCCTTACACCCTGCGATCCGCGTGTCTATGTGCGTGTCCTTTATAAATAACCGAAGACTTTTCGCCCTTGGAGTGGACATTATTCGCTTTGAATAAAACCAAATTAACCCCGCAACGTTATTCCATTCGATTTGCTGGTCGTATCGTTGCATCACCGTTGGCAAAGGTACTTATTTTTGGTTCGTTTTTGTTCCTTTTTGTGACCGTCTTCGTTTGTTTTTGTTTTTACCGACGAAGATGAGCAGCAAGTGTATCTGCGCTTGTTTGAATTGAAGAAAAATGATGAAAAGGACAACTGTCCAGAAGAGTGTTTTTTATAAGATTGTGATTTTTTTCTTCAAATTTTGAAGGTCTCATTCCCTCGGGTGATTCATTTTTCTGTAAAAATGAAATTCCCCAAATTTTAGTATTCTACCATTCTACCTACTTCATATAGGCCTTTGCGCAGGCCCTCCCAAAATTTTTTGGAAAAAGAATGAAAAATGTTCTAATATTACTCAACAATTTGAAAAAGCGACTCAATTTTAATTTTTAAATATGAACTTCGGACCTGAGGAGTCATCCTAAGCGGAGTTCTGGGGGAAGCCTGAAAATACCCATTTTTACCCAATTTGAGGCCTCCCTGACCCCCTCCCCCTCCTCAGAATGATTTCTCGAGTTCCGAGCTAATTCCAAAAAATCAAAATTGAGTCATATTTTCATAACTTTTACATTATTTTTTTTCGAAAAGTTATTTTTCGAGGTATCTAACAGTCCTGCGAATTCTTATTTTGTCCTGCACTTTGTTTGTGCCTTCCGATGCCCTGCATTTTTGTAAAAAAAGTGAAAACATTTTGTTTTATTTTTTTTTATCAGACAAACTTTCTAATTTCTGATTTATTCTATTTCATGTTTAAATACTTTTCTTTGGTGAAAATGTTCGAACTTTATTATATTCCTTTTAATTTTTCAAAATTTTATAAAATCAAACTTTTTTGCTACAAATGTAATATTTGAAAAAAATTTAGGTTTGGGTACATTCAAAAAACGTACGACGTATTTCTTGAAAAAAAACCATTTTTCAAAATTGACTTGATGAGCAATGTATTATGTCCATAAATACTATTCTGAAAGTTTTTTTTTTTTTTGAAATTCAAACATTGAATAAAGGAACGTTTTGCTGATTGAAATTTTTAATTTTTTCAAATTTTGTCTTTCACTTGGATACCCACTCATTTTCTCAATGAAAGATTGAAAGATGGATTTAAAGTAAAAAAAAGTTGTAACTTTACGTTTCCTAATAAATGGGCAAGGAAGTGTTTAAAATGGAGGAGGTTGGAAATTCTCAATTTCCTCCTGATCAGTGGCGCAAATGTAAGGGGGTTTCGGGGACAAGCCCCTCTCCCAGAAGCCCTTCAAAAATGAATTTTTTATTTGGAAATTATTTGTGATTTTGAAACCATATTTTTTCGACGTAAGTAAATCCTGCAAAAAAATTTAATTTGCTACTTGTTTCCTTATTTTTTAAAAATCGAGACTATTTATCAAAAATCAAAGTCATCTCAATTTATCTACTTTTGAAAGATTTTCTTACAAAAAATTTTCTACTTCAACGTGAGTAATTTTCAGCTTTTGGACATTTTTTTGAGTTTTTTTCTGGCTTTGCTTGGGGCTGAATATTTTTAACTTCTTTGAAAGTTGAGAATATTTCTCAAAATCAAGGTCTCATTTTACCTAGATCTCAAAGCATTTCTTACAAGAATTCGTCTGTTTTTATTGGTAGCTCAATTTTTTTTAATCAGTAATTTTTGGCTCTTAAGGGTTTTTTTGAAAAATTTTTTGCTATCACTTCACTTGAGTTCGTACATGCCTTGAATTAAATTTTCACTTCAGGCTTCAAAAACTTGACATGTCAGTTTTTTCACTACCTCCTCAATTTTGTCTTTTTTTTGTTATGTAATGAAAACTGATAATTGAACGTTGTAAAATATTCCTATACTTTGTATTCTATCAATGGCGTCGGAAAGTGGAGTAGAAGGGTAGAAGGAGTACATTTTTATACCTACATTGTGCCCCCAAATCGGCAGCCAGGGTACAAAGCATCAAATGTACACCCCCCTCCCTCCTCCAAATTACATCAGATAGGGATTTTCAAAGCATTAAAACATGAAAAAAAATGTATTTTTTGGTCTTTAAAAATCCAATTTTTTCAAAGCTTCGCCCTCTCTTCGCTCGGGCATAAACAACACTACAATTCTGTAATCTATTTGAGACGACAGTATGAAAGATGTTTTTTTTCACCACCACCCCCCCCCCCTCCTTAAAATCCTTCTGGTATTCCAAGTCTTCATACCCAATTTTTAAGCTCAATTTTTACCCTTCCAAAAAAAGCTTCAGACGCCACTGTATTCTATTATTTCTATCCACCTCCCTCCCCCCTCCTTCACAGGAATGTCTAGTTACACTACTGCTCATGATGACTGAAATTTTTGGGAAAAATTATAAAATTTTAGGCTTCAAAATTCGTTTTGTGCAAAATTTTTCGCTCTCGTTTCATTCGGGTTCAAGAAATTTTCTTCTTTTTCTAAAATAATTGATATTTTAAAAAAAAAATTTAATAACATTTCATTTTTCTTTCAAACCTTTCAAGTTTCACCCATGTCTCCCCCCCCCCCCTCAAAAAGCTGCATAACTCCAGCGCTGTAAAAAACATGTCCAGGCTACTGTGGGAAATTCTGATAAGAGCCAAAAGGAAAGTAAAAGGGTGTAATGTCTATGTGACATGCTTGGTCCTACTTCTTTGAAATTGACTAAATAACACTGAGGGGAAGAGTGGGTAAGATTTGAAAAACGAAAAATTTTGAAACGATTTTTCGACCCCCCCCAAAAAAAAATTGAAATAGAAAATGTTTGACCCCCTTCCCCCACAAATCGTAAATATTTGAAAAAAGGCCTAAATGCCCTACAAGTGTCCTTCATTTTCATTATGGAATTTTATTGAACCACTTGTTTTTTTCGTATCAATGTGTTATCAGGCCTGTGCAAGGGGAGAGAATTTCCTCGGGGGGAGGGGGTTCTTCCTGAACCTTGAATTTTTTTGGAAGGGCGAAGGCTAAACAAATTCTGTCTTCATCGCGAGGGCTCTTAAACAAAAACGTTGGCTTGGTTTGCATTGTTTTATAGTTCTAGATTTTCTTGTGTTCTGTACTTGAGATGTGTAATTAAAATCCCTCTTAGGTTTTTTTTTGTTCTTACATTTTTTTCTCCCCTTGGGTCCCAATTTTCTTTGCACGGTTCTGCATGGTATTCTATGTTGATTTCCATTAGAAAAAGGGGTGGCCCATCGCACAGTGGGCCACAGACCCCCCAAAAACGGGCGAAATTGAAAAAAAAAAGTTTTCGGATGAACTTTACAAATACAGTATGGTATTGTATACAAAATGATACGTAAAAAACGGGTATCGGATTGGCCGGACACCTTACCCAACGTCCGTACCGCAGTGCGAAACTTCAACTATCCAGTATGCCACTTTTTTCCAGTTTATAAGGGTGATTTTCAAACGCGCGTAGCTCGTGTAGGTTTTATTATTTTTTAAAGTTCAAAATAAGGAATAGACTCCTCAAAGTCAGTACTTTCACCTCCTGTGGTCGGTTTTTACTCATCATGATTATTTGATAACTTATTGGGCCTATAAACTATACCAGTTTTGAAGTGAAATGTATGTCTTTATTGATATGAAAGTGTATGCGTCCCGCCGTGTCCCGCGTTCTCTCCTGGGCCTGGAGTTATGTTTAGGTATGGTTTATCACGGAATATTTCGATTTTTGCCTTCTGAGCCCGACTGTCCTCACCAGGCTCATTTTTCTTTCGAAAAACTAGCAATTTTGGTTAAAATCGTTGACATGATTTTTTTAAAATAAATTTTCATTCTGCAATTTATTTGAGTTATGTGCCTAATTCTATGTTTTCGATAGCATAGAATACGAATTTGGCAACATTTTCCCCCTATGGATGAAAGATTAGGATGGAGAGGGGGTAAAGCCTGGAAAATTTTCAATTTTCTCAAGTGATATTTGATTTTCCCCCTCCCCACGCCCCCTTCACTCCTACTCAAAATTTTTTTCCAGATTCGGATTCTACGACCCCAAAAACGTAAAGTGAGACTATTTTCTCAACAGTACCATGGTATACTGAATTACGCCCGTTTTCGGGGGTTCTGTGGCCCACTGTGCATCGCATGCCTCCTAATTGAACGTGTCACAGTAAAAAGGACATATAGAAAAAATTGTCATTTTTGGGAAATCGCGATTGAAGTTTGAGTACCTATACTTTTTTTAATACTAAATTAAAAAATTGAGCTGGGGAAAAAAATTTACCTTAAAATTTCATTTTTTTTTGCTACAAGAAAACAGATTGCCCATCACTTGATATCTATTCTATTTGTTTCTATATTGAAAACAAAAGGTTGAGTTATATGTCCTTTTTGCCGTGACAAAATTTCATTTCGACCCTTCTACGTTTGATGACGTATAATTTTTCCGGAAGTGAAAATTAAAAAAAAAATCTTCATACAAAAGTTGAAGAGAATGAAAAAAAGAAAATATTTTCGTGAAAAAAAATTCAAATTATCTCTTCGGGGAGCGGATATATCGCACTTTGAAAAACGACAACTTTTTTTTCATTTTCTTGGTTGTAAAAAAATGCTAAAAATACATTTTGGACGAATTTTATTATTTTTTCAAATTTATGACGAAAAATTAACTAAAAAAACACTTCACTAAATTTTAAAATTTTACAATCATCTGCACATTGAAAAAATTAAACATTACGCAAATTCTCGAAAATCAAACATGTAATGTAGGTATACCGAAATTGGGAACTTCATATTTATTTTTAACTCTTTGAGGAAAACATATTGGAAGGTGAGAGGGGGCTCATTGGATAGAGAAAACTTCAGAGAATACGAATCGCTTGTCGCATCAAAAAGGACATATGCAGGGACGTAGCGAATGGGGGGTTTGGGGGCGACTCAGCCTCCCCTCCCCACATACAATGCTTGTAGAAAAAGTTGGCAAATTCGTCTCAAAATGAGAAAAGTTGGCAAATTTGACCAAAAATAAGAAAATTTTTGGGGTAAACATCGCTTTTTCAGAAATTACCAACTTTGAAATTACCTCCCAATTCTAAAATTTTCAAAAACTTTGGCCTCGCTGCGCTCGGCTTTATTGTATGTATTTTATCTACATCATGCAAAAGTGATTTTGTTCGTATTTTTTCTCAAAATTATTTCTATTCACCTAATTTTATTGTATTTTTTTCTCCTCAAAACTCATTTTCGATGTTTGAAAATAACATTTTTTTTTAAAGTTTTGGCTTCGCATGCGCTCGGCCTTATCATATTTCTCCCTCAATAATTTCAAAGTAAAAGTGGTGAATTTTTTACTCAAGTTTATTAATCTAAAACATTGTTTTATTTCGCCTTGAACTTGAGGTTTTATAAAATTTTCGCCCTCGCATCGTTCGGGCCAAATTCATTTCGCTCGTTTTAAAATAAATTATAATTTTTCTCAAACTTTTCCACTCTTGCTTTGTTCGGGACAAATTGATCAATTTCACTGATTTTTTCAACTTCGAGTAGATACATAGATACATTGAAATTACACAGGGAAAAGCAATGAATAATTGAATAAGAGGGAGAAGCGGTCAAAAAATTAAGTTCAGTCTGAAAATTTGTGCCATCCATCCCCGCCCCCCAAAAAAGTCAGTCTGTTTCGTGCTTAAATAAATTGGTTTTAAAAAATTTTCAAAAATCACCCCTCAATTCAATATTCAGACTTCGGTACGTCACTGCACATTTTTCAACACCATTTTATGAAACCTGGATTTTACTTGAATTTCATTTCGTTCATAAGGCGCACCCAACGGGAAGGCACAAAGGGCTCGAGCTCCCCCCCCCCCCAGCTCGGAAAGGAGATTTTTTATAAAAATGTGAAAAAAGTGCATTTTTTTGGTATTCAAACATGATTTTTCGAAAAAATTTCGTCCTGGCTTCGCTCGGGCAGTATTTTAATCGTATTTTCTTAGGTGAATTTGAATCAGTCTTCGATGAAATTCTGCCTTTGAGGATCAGTGAAACGATGAAAATTAATGATTTTTCATTGATTTCTCAATCAGTTCCCATTTGTCTTTGTCAGGAAAAATCAATAATTATTTTGACTCGACTGAAAGATCGGTGAAAAATCACTGATTTTCAGTTAAAGTCATTCCACTGATTCAAGCAAGTAAGTTTTACCAATTCAGATTTCAGGAGTTGATTGTTTGTTCCTAAAAATTCCGCAATTTTCAAATTTTTCTTTGCTCAAATCCGTTTATCCCCCTATTTTCCCTCGAATTCTCAGCCCTTCCCTAAAATAATTTCTGGGCGCATTTATGATTTCATCTCTAAAGTTGGCAAATTTCAGTTTCAAAGTTGGAAAAATCGAGAACGTCACCCCCACTCCCCCCCGAAAAAACACTTCGCTACGCCACTGGACATATGCTGAGTTATTCCCTTTTTGTTGTAACACATTCAATTGGTAAAGGAGACTAAAATTTTGGGAATCTCATTTTGGGAGCAAAATGAACCACTCTAGAGGGCGAGATCTCCAAAATTTGAAAATTCAATTCAAGATACGCCCTACTGTCCAGATGCAATAGATAAAAGACACCGAAGACAGAATTGATTACACAGGTCGACACGAATTTTGTTTTTGGGTTCTCATTGCCAAATTTGGGTTGCTTTTATGTAACTAATAAAGGAAAAAATTTTTTTTTGACCAAAGTTTGCTTTGGGGGGTGGGGGGCCAAAAAACTGATTTTTCGAGGTCAATAAGCCTGAGCATTACAAAAAAAATTGGAAAAAATTTATTTTGGACTAATCTTGTAGGAAATTTCACGGCGAATCCAATGCCGCAAACCGCAGACCTCCGTCTCTTTTTTAAAAAAGTTACAGCTCATTCTTTCCAAAATTTTGCAAAAAAATCGCATTTTTTTGTTTTTTTTTTCGCAAAGAAGTGAAATTTGAGAGAAAAGTAAGGGTTTTAAGGCCATAATGACTATGATGAGAGTTGTAGGAAATTTCACGGCAAATCGAATACCGCAAACCGCGGACCTCTATCTCTTTTTGAAAAAAAGTTACAGCTCATCCTTAAAACCCTTAGTTTTCTCTCAAATTTCACTTTTTCGCGAAAAAGGCACAAAAAATGTGATTTTTTTCACAGAATTTTGTAAAGAATGAGCTGTAACTTTTTTTCAATAAGAGATAGAGGTCCGCGGTTTGCGGCATTCAATTTGCCGTAAAATTTCCTACAACTCTCACCATGGTCATTATGGCCTTAAAACCCTTACTTTTCTCTCAAATTTCACTTCTTTGCGAAAAAAAAAAAAACAAAAAAATGCGATTTTTTCGCAAAATTTTGGAAAAAATGAGCTGTAACTTTTTTAAAAAAAGAGACGGAGGTCTGCGGTTTGCGGCATTGGATTTGCCGTAAAATTTCCTACAAGATTAGTTCAAAAAAAAAATCAATTTTTTTTTTTGTAATGCTCAGGCTTATTGACCTCGAAAAATCAGTTTTTTGGCTCCCCCACCTCCCAAAACAAACTTTGGAAGCCAGGATTGAGCAAGGTAATGTATTTTGATGTCTAGAAACAGAATTTCGACATGAGAACCCAGAAACAGAGCAAAAAATTTTTTGTCGCTCTGTGTTATGAACATCAAAGTTTGGTCTCGTCGCTCGTCCTTCGGATGTTCTGCGCCAGGTGTACTATCCACAATTTCTAGATTAACTTCAAATTTTTTATCTTTGAATTAGAAATTATAACCCGCCCAATGTAATGGTGCCTACGATTGAAACAAAAGCCCCCATATTAGGCCCTCGGTTCACCCTTCATCGACTTCAACCACCCCTGAGCCTTTTTTAATTAGCAAAGAACTAGGCAACTGGGTACAAAAGAAATAGAAAGGAATAAAAATCAAAACCCCGAAACGCGAACCGGGTATACTTAATGAAAATTTATTGCTGACATGTAATGAATATTTGATACGTACAAACTGTACGCGTCAATTGAACATCCAGAGAGACGATCGTATTCGTATACCTAAATGGGATACCGTGAAAAAAATACCCCTTCGTATCGCGATGGGCCAGTTTAAAGAGGTGTAAGTTCTTAATTGGCATAAAATTATGCTCCACTTCTGCGCGTTGTTACTTTAAATAGCTCTTGGCTGGATACGTGTATACATACCTATATCGAATTCATTATTCGACAAAAGGAAGTCGTATACCCAGCGAAAACTAGATTTGCATGATAATACCATAACGTCATACTTTATTCTACAATAAAAACGAAAACCAACCACTTCTTATGATTTAATACTCCACGTCGTAATCTAGAAGTCGTACAATCAATCATCGACTTGACAACTTGGTACCAAATGGGCCGCTCTGGGTTTTTTTTCTCTTCCTCGGTCCGTATCAGAAATACAAAACCACCGCGGTAAACATTTCTTTCTACGTAGACTGACGGGTAAAAAAACGGTAAAGTGTGCAGTTATATCATCCCCATTAATGCCAGCAGCAGTCGCGACATAGGTAAACCTGTTATATCCTTTATTGGCGAAATGTTTGTAATTGTGATTCTCGAGAGTGGAGACTCAGGATGTAGACGTGTAAGGGTGGAAATGGGGAATCTGCCGATCCGAACGTAGATTTTGTCTTAATTGACTGCGATGATTTCTCGCCCATGAGGACGTCTCGTGTTTGTAATAATTGTCTTTCGATGTACCACTATCAATCTTTTGCTCATTACGAGTCTACGTTGTTTTGTTTTTGGTTGTGTAGGGCTGTCAGTTTTGTGTGGAGATCTGAAATCGAAGGTTGATTGGGATGGAACGTGGAGATTCGTTTGTTGTGAATTTCCGGTGAACTAGTTTTTTCCCTCTGAAGTGATTTATTTCTGCTTAAATTAAACATTGATTTTTTTATATGGTTCATTTGTAAGTTTGATTCGATTATACGAGTTATTGGGTTCAATTTTTATTGAATTGTGGAAAGGGTATGGCTGGATAAGGGGTGAATTTGGCCCCCGGCGCTTTTGAGCTCCTAAACACCTCAAGTCGTGTATATTGACTAGAAATAATTTTTCACAAAATTTTGGACCCCTACCCCCCTCCCTTTCGGAGCTATGGCCATTTTATTGCATCATTTTTAGGAATTTTTAATTTCAACGGAAGTGAAGGAAATTTTCTGTTCTGTGGCACAAAGTTACATCTCGTAGAGGTGTACTTATGATAATTTTTTCAGCAATTTTGGTGCACTCCTTCACGTTTTTTCGGCCATTTGAAGTTTTCAATTGGAAAAAATACCATATAAGCGAAGAGCGACCACCCTGGAAAAATTTCTAAAAAAAACGTTTTTTTATGTAGAATTTTGCTGTGTATTTGGTTTTGGCGATTTCTTTGAACTAAAGGCCGAAAATTGCGAAAAACCGCACAAAAATGTTGTTATTTCAACCGATTTTTCAATTTTTGAGCGTTTTATACCGAAAGAAATGACCAAAATAAGAAAACCAATTCCATATTCGTATTCAGCAGGTCAAAATACCCCGATAAACACCCTTTTTGCAATAGTTTTGATTAAAATGTCAAAATTCACCTTTTTCACTGATTTTTCATTTTAAAAAAATGAATTTCGAGACTTAAAGTAAAACGATTGCGAAAACAGGGTTAATCGGGGTTTAAAACGTATTTTTTAGAAATTTTTCCAGGATGGTCGCTCTTCGCTTTTATGATATTTTTTACGATTGAAAACTCAAATGGCCGAAAAAACGTGAAGGAGTGCACCAAAATTGTTGAAAAAATTATCATAAATACACCTCTACGAGATGTAACTTTGTGCCACAGAACAGAGAATTTCCTTCACTCCCGTTGAAATTAAAAATTCTTAAAAATGATACAAATAAAATGGCCATAGCTCCGAAAGAGAGGGGTAGGGGTCCAAAATTTTGTGAAAAATTATTTCTAGTCAATATACACGACTTGAGGTGTTTAGGAGTCCAAAAGCGCCGGGGCCAAATTCACCCCTTATCCGGCCATACCCTTTGAAGAAATGTGAGTGATGTAAAAAGAGAAGGTACAGAAAGCAGAAAATATTTGAAAATAAAACACAGAAAAGTGAAGTGAAATTGAAATATGAACTCACATGTGTGTAATGTACCTAGAGTAAAAATAGCGATGGTAGTCTAGATTTTCTCAGAATATTGTCAGAATTTTCAAAGTCTGACTCTCGCTAGAAAAAGAGATCATTCGTAAGCTTGACATCTCCCCTTTGAAAAAATTGGTCAATTTTCTAGAGGCATCAGGTTGGCTCGAAAGCCCTTACAATCGATTTGTAAAATCAAAAACAGTGTCAGGCCCGTAGATATGAGGGGAGCATTGCCTCCCTGGAACATTCATTGCCCCCCTCCCCCCCTCCGGAGAAATTTGTTAAAAACTCCTTGTAAAAAACCAAAATATGGAAATGCTGCCTCTATAGCATCCTTCCATTTGGTCATCTGATTCCATACGCTCAAAATTTCAATTAGAATCAATTTCCACTCAAAATGTGGAAAATTTTGAAAATTCTACTCGTTTTAAATTCTTTAATTCGAATAAATTTCTCATTTAAATACCAAGTTTGTGAAAATCTCATTTCAAATATCAGAATTTTTAGAAATCCTGACAAATACTCAATAATATGAAAAAAACCAGATATTGAATTTTAATGAAAATTGATAAGATAGTTTATTTTGAGTACCTACCGTATGAGACTTTCTCAAAATTTTTCGAGCCCTTTCTTCTTGCTCGGAGAAGAACAAAATTAGGAGTTAGGAGACTTCAAATTTCAAAGTTTTGTCATTTAAAAAAAACACTCACAATTTTATAAACTTTTGAATGGTACCACTTACTTACTTGGAAACATTGGTCGCCCTTTAAAATATGCGATTTGAGTTTCTACATTCCATGCACAAGTGACTTCGAAATTGGATACACTTTTTGCTCTTAACAAGCTGGTTGAAAAATTGCGAATCAAAAGTTTTTTTGTTTTGGTCATGTATGTAATATAATTTTTGATGACATTTTCAAAAAAATTTCACGGCAGTTCTGCCAACTGGATTCCGATTCCCTCAATTTTCAAAAAATTTACGTTTTTCATTCAATGGTTTAAAAAAGAAATCGGAGAATTTTTTCATTAAAATAAAAAAATATTATTTTTTGAAAAGTTTCTTAGCAGTATTCCTACTAAAATTTGTTGATAATTCTCATCAAAAAATTTTCCTAGTGATCAAAAAAAATTTACTTTGATTTTGAAAATTTTGAGTGAATAATATGAATTTAAAAAAGAGAGTGAGATCTGCATTTATTTCACAAACTTCCTATTTTTCTCCTAATTTGACGTCAAAATTTAATTCCTTCTCTCCTAAATCTTCGTCTGAATACGTATCTATCTAACTGGGGTCTGCGCTAAATCTCATCGACCTGTAAATTGAAAAATACTGATGTTTTCAAAAATGATAATGATAAGTATTATTTTAAGTTTTTTTTTTGAAACATTTTTCTTCAAAATCTGAGTAAGTATATTTCTCAAAATTATTAAAAATTAGATTTTTAGCCCAAAAATAATTTACGTTGAAATGAAAAGAAAAATTGATCGGTTTAAATTGAGATGAAATGTAGTGGAAAAGTTCCTTGCAAAATTCATTGAAGATTTAAAAGAACTATTCTTCCTTTACCTCCCTCCAGCCATACGATACTAAAACAGACCAAAAGTGAAGTCGGGTCTTCTGATTTCGCTCAATTTTTCTTTTACAAGTTCCCCTCGGTGGTCTAATCACAAAACCACGATCATTTTTTCCTAACCCTCTAGGAGGGGGGGGGGCTCGAAATTTTTATGCAATTGCGATTTTTACCCAAATTACTCAACTTTGAAGGCTCATATCTCGAGATAGGTTGTACTAGGGGGAAAACTGTTTACGGGGTCTGAAAGAGAATTGACAGGAAATTCAAAACCGGCTATCACATTTTGAAAAGCTCAAAGTTGAAGTTTGGTGGTGAAAGCTCAATTTTCATGATAAAAACAAAAAATGTCGTTTGTTAGGTTTTTGAGGGCGCTGAGTTCGAAAATTTGCTTATTTTTTGGATTTGACCCTTAAATGCCCTTTTAGCCCCTCAATTTTTGAAAAACTATGGCGAGAAACGAAAATATCGTGTGGGACATCGATTTTAACTAATTTGAGGGCGTAGAATAGTAGTAATCGATGTGTTACTTTACTTTTTGTTTTTTTTTTTTTAAATTTTGGTCTAAATTGTGGACCCCTCAACCCCGCAGGGATCTAGAGATCCCATCTTGAAAATTTGTTGGTTGAAAAAAAGGTGAAAAGGTCTCTTCACTGTAATTTTTTCAGATTTTTAAATGGTAGCTTTCATCTTTTGTTTTTATCACGAAAGTTGAGCTTTCACCACCAAACTTCAACTTTGAGCTTTTCAAAATGTGATTACCGGTTTTGAATCTCCTATCAATTCTCTTTCAGACCCCGTAAACAGTTTTCCCCCAAGTACAACCTATCTCGAGATATGAGCCTTCAAAGTTGGATAATTTGGGTAAAAATCGCGATTGCATAAAAATTTCGAGCCCCCCCCCCTACTACAGAGTTAGGAAAAAAATGATCGTGGTTTTGTTATTAGACTACTGAGGGGAACTTGTAAAAAAAATTTGAGCGAAATCGGAAGACTCGACTTTACTTTTGGTCTGTTTTAGTATGGAATAGCTCTCCAGCCTTCAATTTTGAACTTACTTTTACTCTAAAGTCCATTGATTAAAAAAACAAAAGTAATTTTAAAAAATCACGATTAAACTACCCTGCCCTCAGATCTACAAAAAAAGTTTTAAAAAAGTTCGTTCGTTGCTCTAATGTGATCTCTTTTGTAAAAAAAAAACAACATAAATCCATTTCAAAACCCATCGCAATTTTTGAAAAATTAAAATTCTAAAGATGAAAATGAAAATATATGGGAAGGAAAAACCAGCACGAAGCGTCGAAACAGTATGAAGGCAACGTGATGGGTAGACGATGCCAACTCTGCATTTTATTCGCCGATGATGGTAAACGAAATTATACACCAATTCCACGTACACGAGCGGGTGAAAATTGCATAGAGGCAATTTCGCAGGAGCACCCAAACTAGGCTGGTTATCGAATAAAGAACCCGAATAAAACCGAGTACACTGCCGGTTCGTAAACTGAGCCTGAAATTCCAAGAATGGTATTACCTATTCTCATAAGGCACATACTAAAGGGGTCTAAAAAGCGATGACGAATTTCACTCTCCCTTCGGTTGAAAAGTCTAACCAAATTTCAACGTTAAAATTTATAGACAACGTCGTGCGTAGGAAAGGCTGCGTCGCGCCGCGTGACGGGGCACTACGAGGACTCGCGATAGACCGAGCGAGAGTGTAAAAACCACTCAACCGATGGCGAGCTTTTGCACAACTATTCGCACCATTTTCGCACCCTCTTCGGGTACGCAGGCAGGGGCCATAATTGAAACAAAGCATTAAAGAACACCGCTGCCAGTCGGATCGTCGTCGAAACGAAAACCGTTTCCAAGAACGAACGCCTAGGAGGAAAAAAAAAACTCGAAAATGGTAAAAGGAAAAATTCTGGTCATCACTGTGCGCGAGAGGCGAACAGTCGTACGGTTTTATTAAGAAAGGAAACAGAATGAAGAGCGATATCAGCAGAGAAAAGAGTGACGCTTGAAGCAGTAAAACTTGAAGAATGAGTCTCCGGGTGACGCACAGGCTGACGGGATGAAACGGAGCGCAGACCTGTTCATCGCCATGTTAGCGTTATACGTTGACAGATTTACGACTAGAGCACCCTTCTTTTTCGGGGTAAACAGCATTACCCTTTGCACCCTAAGTGCCTCGGGAACACCATTTTCGTAGCCCCCGACGATCTTCATAAATTCAACGTTTCATTAAAATAAATCTTCCATACGCTTAAGTTAAACTCATTTTGTATTATCGTCGTCGGTCGTTGTTGCCGTTGAATTTTCCACTTTTACTGTTTTTTGTAATGCGTTTTCTCGCTGCTGAGCTGCGTCGTCCTCGTAGTCGACGTCGTCGTCGTCGGCATCATCGGTGTCGTCTTTTTTCCTTCCTTCTTTCGTGCTGTTTTCCTCGTTCGTCGACTGTTTCGTTGGGTCGCTTTTTGGCCGGCGATCCTGCCTTTTCACGGGGAGTAATGTTGGCTTCGATGAGGAGGGATTTTATCGATTTCAGAATTGGGTTTCGTTGATTGACTCTTCAGATGGAATTTACCTGTCGAGTTGGAAAAAATTGAGGAAAAAATGAGCATTTATTATTGATTTTGTGAGGAACTTGAACCGATATCAAAATTTTAACCAAAACCGTCAAAATTTGCAAAAAACCAAGACCAAAACCATGACCAAAACGTTTAAATATCCTAATCATTAACATAACTGAATTCAAACCATTTAAAAAAATCTAATCAAAACCGAAACCAAAATGTTTTTCCTTTTTTTTTTTTAATTCAGAGCACCGATTCGAATTTTATTTTGAAATGTCAGGTAGTTCGAGATGTTTTTTAAAGGGTATAGCCGGGTATAAGAGGTGAATTTGACTTTGGCTTCGATTTTCGATCTAACTCCCCCAAATGGTACCCCATGATGTAAAAAAAATCTGGAAAAAAATTTGACCCCCCCCACCCCCACCCCTTTCAGAGTTATGGCCATTTTATTGCAATATTTTCAAGAATTTTTAATTTCAACAGAAGTGAAAGAAATTTTCTGTTCTTTGGCACAAAGTTACATCTCGTAAAGGTGTATTTACGATAATTTTTTCAACAATTTTGGTGCACTCCTTCACGTTTTTTCGGCTATTTGAAGTTTTCAATCGTAATAAACACCATATAAGCGAAGAGCGACCACTTTTTGAAAATGTCTCAAAAACGTGGTTTTTAACGTAGATTCACGTCACGTACTCAGTTTTGGCGATTTCGAACCCGCAAGGGCCAAAAATTGCGAAAACCCGTACAGAAATGTTGTTATTTTAGCAGATTTTTCAAATTTCGAGCGTTTTATATGGAAAGAAATGGCCAAATGAAAAAACTAATGTCGGATTCGTGTTAAGCGGGTCAAAATATCCCGATAAACCCCCTTTTCACGATCATTTTACTTGAATCCTCGAAATTCCCAATTTTTGTCATGAAAAATCTGTGAAAAAGCTAGGTGAATTTTGAGACTTGAAACAAAACGATCGCGAAAGCATCGATTTTCATTCTAACCCTCTCAAATAGTGTCTCTTGATGTGAAAAATTTGTGGAAAAATTATTTGACTACTACCCCCCCCCCACACTCCCTTCCAGAATTATGCCCATTTGCAGTATTTTCGAAAAATATTTTCAAGTTCAACGGAGTAAAGGAAATTTTTTGTTCTTTGGCACAAAGTTCCATCTCGCAGTTCATGGTAAAAAAAAATACGTTCTAAATGCTATAAGTTGTGGGAGTTATTTCAATTTTCCTATTTCTTACATTAGATTTTTGTAATTTTTTCGATGTAATTATGTATTAGGCGTTTTTTTTAAATTCAAACCTCCATAACCCCCCTCCCCCCAATCAACTTCAGGGGCTAAAATTTTGGCTGGGGAAGTTTTTTGTAATGTTCAACTAGCCTGATTTTTTTTTTCATTTTGACGGATCACACCTCGTGTACTTCCCTTGTGAAGATTGAAATCGCAAAAACCGATGCAAAAATGTTCACCTTTTTCACTGATTTTTCATGACAAAAATTGGGAATTTCGAGGATTCAAGTAAAGTGATCGCGAAAAGGGTGTTTTTCACGATATTTTGACCCCCTTAACACGAATCCGACATTAGTTTTTTCATTTGGCCATTTCTTTCCATATAGAACGCTCAAAATTTGAAAAATCTGCTCAAATAACAACATTTCTGTACGGGTTTTCGCAATTTTTGGCCCTTGCGGCTTCGAAATCGCCAAAACTGAGTACGTGACGTGAATCTATGTTAAAAACGACGTTTTTGGGATATTTGCAAAAAGTGGTCGCTCTTCGTTTATATGGTGTTTATTACGATTGAAAACTTCAAATAGCCGAAAAAACGTGAAGGAGTGCACCAAAATTGTTGAAAAAATTATCTTAAATACACCTCTACGAGATGTAACTTTGTGCCAAAGAACAGAAAATTTCATTCACTTCTGTTGAAATGAAAAATTCTTGAAAATATTGCAATAAAATGGCCATAACTCCGAAAGGGGTGGGGTGGGGGTCAAAATTTTTTCCAGATTTTTTTTACATCAAGGGGTACCATTTGGAGGAGTTAGATCGAAAATCGTAGCCAGGGCCAAATTCACCTCTTACCAAGGATAAGTGCCCCTCTTATTGCTCACCTTTTTCACTAGCTATAATTAGGGCTTTTAGAACAGAACAGAACAGAACAGTGTGAACAGATAAAAACTCTAAAATTTCTGTTTTAGCATGAGTCGATAGCCCTAGTAGTCTGAACCCACAAAAATTCTGTTTTCGCTGAGCAAGCGCAAATTGATTGGAAGCGGTTTTTAGACCTTTTGGAAACTCCAAAAATTTTTGGTTTTCCATCACTAAAGATAAGCCCGTCAAAATGGTCCATATGAACTTCAGCACCTAAAAATAGATTACTATGTATTTAGTACCTACTTCTCATATACTACAGATGGACCCACTACCTCGAAAAACATAATTTTGCAATTAAGTCACTATGGAAGTGGACTCCTCAATTGTGAAATAGGATGGTTAAATAAGAAATCCTCAGAGTCCATTCAGTATAGATACCTAATTTAAAAATTACTGAAAGATTTTCAACACCTCTTAAATTGCTAAATATCTAATAAGTACTCAATAATGTTTTAAAAATTTCTAAAATCGCTATAAAATGATGTTTTGGGAAAAATTTGACAAAATTTCAAAAAATTGATCAAAATAAATCAAAAGTTGATGAAAATTCATGAAAGTCAGTCTAAGTTGTCGTATTAAATAGATAAAATTGCTTAAAATGCACAAAAAGGTAATAAAAAATTCAAAAATTAGTTGAAAGCTTAAATTAATTAAAAAAGAATTTTTTAATAGGTAATTTCTCAACATTATTAGGTTGGTACATTACCTTTTTGATCAATTTTTAGGTCCTTCTTCAATTATTTTTATAATCTGAAAAATAATTTTGAAATACTTTGTTCATTTTTTCCAATCGCAGATACGGATGAGAAAAAGTAAAAGATACCAATGGTGTAAAAACGGGGGGGGGGGGGGGTACAACCCTCTTCTGACACCCTTCAAAAATTGAATTTTTTGGGCATTAAAAATAAGACATTTTTAAAGCTTTGCCCTCGCGAAATCAATATTATTATATAAATTACAAGGCTGCGTTCAGAAATTAGTCAACAGAACAACAGATCAACAGAAACAAATTTCATTTTCAAAAATTAAATTAAATGTAAATCTTGAATAAAAGAAAGGGCATTTCTTCAATCACATAATGATTTTTCATTTCAATTAGAATGAATTTCTCAATCATCAAAGACCAATAACTGTTTCAATTTTTGAAAATTAAATTTGTCTCTGTTGATCTGTTGTTCTGTTGACCATTTTCTGAACGCAGCCCAAGGGTCGTTCGAAAAGTATAATATCAAAGAATTGAAAAAAAAAAAAACGTAAACGAGTAAGTACACGACATCGAATTCTGTGTATTTTTTCAGCTAATCAACGTAGTTACCAAAAAATTGATCAATTTTTCAAATTTCCACAGATTTAAAAAAAATATCCTCCTATTCCTTCCCTACTGGAAGTGTAGATGAGTACATAAAAAATTTTGATGACTGAAAACTTGAAAAATTCATAAAATTAACTCAGTTTGGTGGGAGAATGGGGTGAATTTTCTCAAAAATCTGAAGAAATTCGAAAAATTGGCGAATTTTTTTCTCACCTATGTTGATCAGTGGGGAAAAATACGCAGAAGGCCACTTTTTTTCTAGCTCTTTCAGCTTTTCTGTAAACAGCCTAATTACCTTTCTAGTGATAGTACGAAAGAATAATGCTTCTTTTACCCCCCCCCCCCCTCCCACCGAAATAACTATTAATCGAGGTTTTTATACCTATTTAGAACACTCCAAAAAAATGCTTCTAATTCTTCGATTTTCGTCTCCCCTCCCCCCCTCCCCGAAGGGGTGTCCAGTTACGCTACTGAAAGTTACGAATTCCTTCGTACAGGTCCAAAAGTCTCGTAAAATGTTTTTAAAAAGAACAATTTTTTGCTTTTCAAACGTAATTTTGCAAAAAAAAGTGGCCTTGCTTCTTTAGAGTAGGTAGATAATATTTTGTCTTCATTTGTAAAAGATGACAATGCATTTTGAAAAATTCTTTCGAAAAACACATGAGATTTGAATTTCTTATCGTACAAACTGTTTTTTTATTTGTTGAGATTACCATTATGTTTTGATCTATTATTAAGGTGCAGTGGGGCAATTGCAAACCACTTTTTGATTAGTGACACTTTGCCGGTTCACTGTGCCGGCTCTATGGCACCAATCAACCTGAAATTTCTGTCACACAAACTTCAAGGGGTTCTCTATTGGTGGGAAAAATTTCGTATCATTTAGTTTATAAATTTATGAGAAAATAAAATTTGAAAATTTTTCAATTGTGTTTTTGCATTTACCCCGCCATGGGGCAAATGCCAAATCGTAAATTATATCTGAAAGTGCTCATTTTTTTTTCAGTTTTGATGATCAAATCGGAATCTACGTAAAATTTACTACCTTTTAATATACTCATTACCTTCGTTTGATCAAAATTTGTCGGAGATATCCGCGAAAGAAAGAATTTTTTAAAGAAGTGAAAAAATCTCATTTTTTATTTTTATTTTTATTTTTTTTTAATGAGCTAAAAATTGAAAACAAATGATCACTTGTGATAAGTATGACGTATTTTATTGGAAAACACAAAATTTTGATGAAATTTGAACAATATTTTGATAATAACTCCCAAAAACGCAAAAAATGGCAAAATTTTGTAAGTAAATATCAAAAATTTAATATAAATTTTCACACTTTTGAAGGACTAATATTCTTTTTTTTGTATTTTCGACCCATTATACATCTAAAAATCGTTAAAAAAATTCTGAGAGTATAAATAAAATGATAGATATTTTCGATTTTGCAATTGCCCCCGCATGACCTTTTTCGGGGTAAATGCAAAAACGCATTTTTCCGCTAATGTAATGAAAATTTTTCAAAAATGATAGTCTTAGCTTTAACTTGGGATCTATTAGTATAATTAATCAACAAAAATCAGTTCAAAAAAATTTTACTTTGTACGTTTTTGTCCATTTTGAAAAAAACTGATTCAACTTTACTTATGAGTGATTTTAACACATGTTGATAAAAACATTTCCAAAAAGCAAATGCGTGCACCAATTTCGTTCAAACTGAGTGAGTATATAGGTAATAGATGTGCCTTGACCTACCAAAAGATGGCGCGCTCAAAAATCATGTTAACTGACCTCCAGAAGCTGATTTTGCAAATACCCCGATTTTGCAATTACCCCACTGCACCGTATACCTTTCGCCTGCTCACAAAAAAAAAGAGAAAAAAGTGATACCTATCAAAAATATTATGTTTCTCTTCCTCTTCTCTTCAGATCTTTGTCTGGATGTATGTTTTTTTTGCAAATTTTAAGCTCTTAATACATACTTTTTTTTAAATTTTCAAAATTTTTACGATTTGTTACCTGCTTAAGTTTATTAGTATTTTACTAATTCTAGAAGATATTTTTCAATGATTTTTCCAGAAATTTTTGCATTTAAAAAAAATTCTACCTATCTAAAATTTTTATGAAAATTGAACTTTTTAGGTAGGTATTTTGATGAGTTTCAATCCATTTCGATATGAATTTATAAATTTCTCACAACTATGCCAATTGTGGACGATTTTCATGAAATTTCCCCTTTCTGTTATTTATTAGGTATTTTCTTTAGAAAAAATTTAACCTCAATTTCTCATGAAAGCTTTCGGGTACTTGGGCAAAGTATCAAATAAAATCAATCTCGATTCTGTTAAATTTATTTAAATTTCAATCAGCCACATTCCATTCAATTACTGCAGAAGTATCACTTAACCTATTGAATTTCACCAAACAATCGTACATAGAAAACTGATCCCGACCATTAAAAAAATTAAATAATTAACAAAAGATTCCCACAATACGGTTAGTTGCACCTCGAACAGTTGTAAATTTACAATCATCCCGAATCTATTTTAAAACGAACCCCAACCGACGATAAATATCGTAAAAATGTACAAAAAGCACGTGACCTCTCGTGCAATAGCCGGCGGCGAATTACCAAAAATATTGATACTGTTAATCATTAGCCTTGTAAATCATCTCATCTTGAGAGGCGGGCTAGGGGGTATACGCATTTAAATTAAATATCCTCCTTTGTACGCGAGCGAAGATTAATCAAGTAAAAGGCCGGATTCTCGATCTAAATGTGTACCGAGGAGTCTTATCGGACAGGAGGACAGCACTTCTTACGTATCTACAGAGGCATCGGCAACACGAAATCAAGAAAATCAAAAAGCAGGAAGATATATATTCGTGTTAAGCAAACCAAACAATTACGTTAACAGAAGTGAATTAAAAAGAAGGAAAAAAATTCATGAACAATACACGCTTCGTATATAATAAATTTTGTTATTTCTCATTAAATGTAATTGACAAGAGGCGTTTACCAATCACGAACTATAATCTAAATGGTTGTTGATTTGTAACCGTACTGTTTTTTTTCTCGTCGGGTCTCTCTGTTGCGTTCATTCTTTCTTTGTTTTGTTTTTTCGGTATTTTATAGCATTAAATGAAAAATAATGTTCGTTTTACAATGCTATGATTTTTTCTATTGTGTATTTACCTATACGATATTGTAATGCCCTGTTTACCTCCAGGATACTTTCGTTTTGCTTTGTTTTTTATTCGTTTTATGGATATGGACATCATGTCCTGTTCTTGCTCTTCGAATTAATTTTTTCCAAAAAATTGTCATTTAAACATGACCACAAAATCAATTAGGTACCTATAGATGCTCATATTTTCCTTCATTTTTTTTTCTTTCAGAGTCAATTTTCTCTTGCTCTGGCTCTTCAAATTGATTTTATCCAAAAAAATTTCATTAATATAATGCTCATATTTTTCCTCAAATTTGTTTCCAACTTGTTGGGTAAATTCCTTCCAAGAGTCATCCTATCTTGCTTTGGTTTTTCAAATCGATTTCTTTGGTAAATTTATATAACGACATGACTTCATCAGGGGCTGAAACCGGAACAAATACTAGTTATGGTTTTTAAATTTTAGGTTTTGGTTATCGTTTCGGTTATGAGGATTTGGTTAATGTGAAACTGTGCAGTAAAAGTTAGATGAAAGCTGGAAAACTACGAATACGAAGTAATGTACTCAGCTTCTTACATACGTACTTACTTATATATTTTTTGTGCTTTTGTATCACTTTTTTCAATGAAAATGAAAGTTTTTTCAACTTCAATTAAATTTTTTCTAAATTCTAATTAAAAATTCTTTCTCATTTTTAAAATTTTTTCATTTACCTACTGAAATGTTATCTCGACTCTACGAATTTTTTCGTAAATTTTTTTTCAACTTTGGTATTTTTTCTCGATTATTTTCCAACTGTCAAACTTGTTCAAGATTAATTTTTTCAAAACTTGAGATGGAAATTTTTTGAAAAAATCGAAGTACGGTTGACAGTTGAGAAAAAATTTCAGCAGAGTTGAAAAAAATTTCAGTAACGAAAAAATTTTACCGATGAGGAAAAATTTTGATTAAGCAATAAAAAAAAATCAGAGTTACTTTAAAAAATTTCAAAATATTGAGGAAAAATCTTGAAAATGAACTTGCTTTTAAATTGGGTATAGTTTTTTCAAAAAAAATTTATTCGTCAAAATGAAGGAAAAATGAATCATTTTATTTTTCAATATCATTAAGTGTAAAAATATGAAAATTGTCTCATTTTTTCTTACAAATAGTAGGTAATCATATTCTCATTTACATACCTACATATGTTCAATTCTTCAAGGACTATCATCGCTGATTTTTTCGAAAATATCGAACCATATTTTTGCAATTTCATCCAATATGACGTAGATTTGATCAATCATGACAGAGTTTCAGCAGTTTTCATGACATTTTGAACAATTTTTGTGCCATTCTCATCGCATTTTATAAAATATTTTCTCCACAATTTGAGGAATTTTGTTAGAAAGTATTTGTGACATTTTTGGAATTTTAAAGTGTGTGATAGGTATGTGGTATAAGTGAAGGTAAAATTTTCCTGTTTTTGGCCCTACGTGAAAGACCATCAGATGTCAAGCTTTATTTTTTTTAAAAAATCATGGCTCTAGCCCTTCATCATTCCGAGATTGGGCTTTTAAAGTTTTTGATTTTAAAAAAGCTCTTTTGAGAAAATTATGTTCATAGTTTTTATATTTAAAAAATTTAAAAAAATCGATTTCTCGAGTTCAACTTCAACAATCTGGATGACATTTTGATAATATGTTGTTTCATTGATACAAATAGAATAATCCTGAAAGTTTCGTCAACTTCTGTTGACAACTTGTTGATTTATGTTGAATAAACACAGTTTTTGAATAAAAAATTTTTAAAAATGAAAAAAAAATTGATTTTTTGACTTCAACTTTGTCAATGTGTCTGAAATTTCGGTATGATGTCCCATTGGCCTAGATAAAAGAATCCCGAAGTTTTCGTCAACTTCTGTTGATTTATGTTGAAAAAACAGTTTTTGGACAAAAAAAATCAAAAAAATGAATGAAAAATTGATTTCTCAAGTTCTAGGTACTTCACCAATCTGGCTGAAATTTCGAAATAATGTTAGATTGATCCAGATCATTCTATTTATTGACTTTTTTTAAAATTTAAATTTCAACAACCATTTTTTCTGGGCTTTCATCAAAATGTAAAAAATTACTTTTTTCTAAAAATTTCATTTTAATTTTCAATTTTTCAAAAAAATCTAGTCATTTTTTTCATACAATTCGCTTACCTTTTTCAATTCGTGGATTTTCACAGAAATTATTTTCAAAAAAATTATGATTGCATAATTCATTATACTTTTTTTTGAAGCGGTCTGAAAAATTGAAAAAATTGGTACGAAAAACCTGGAAAAGTCAGAAAATTGTAACTCGGTCTTGATAATTGAATTTTTCGGAAACTCTGTGGACCATCTATCTCATCATGGAGGGGGGGAGGGGACGGTGTATTATTCAAAGCTAGAAAACTAGACAATCATTTTTCTGGAAATAAGATATAGGGCTGTTAAAACTGACGTCATTTTGGAATTTTCCCACCAGTTCAACTTTTTCAAAGCATTTTTTTTATAGCAACAAATTTACTTATTTTCAAAATTGTCACATAACTTCATTTTTTTAACAATAAAGTTTATAAATTTATGAAAATTCAGTATAAATACGTACAAAATGAATATTTTTTTCCCACCAGTTCCGCACTTTTTGATAAAATATGACCTTGGATGACGTAGTTTCAACAGCCCTATAGGATTGTATTTTTCAAATTTGACTCCAATATTTTATTAATCTCGATCTGTTTTTGCTCATTTCGTATCTAATTGTTAGCATTAATTTAAAAACAATTTGAGCTGGTCTGCAGAACATCATGATTTTTTTCAGATTTGCAAGGATGATTTATGGAGGGGGAGGGGGTAAAATATCTCATCAAAAGTCCTGCAGAAGTTCTGAAAAATTTCTGTAAAAATTTTGAGTTTCGATTGGGAAATTTTATTCGCCATAAGTAAATACCTACTTTAATATTTTTATTATTTTTGAAATATTTTGTGTCATTTTGAATAATTTTGTAGCGAATAAACGATTCTCAGGCTTATTAGGCTTTCTCATAAAATTATGATTACCTTCTCAATTGCTGTCAAATCTTCTTCCAAAATTCAAGAGAAATGATTACTACTTTTGTCAATTCGCTGCCATAAGAGACTATGACAGCAATGATGGAAAACTGGAACTGGAACTAGAACTGGAACTTGAAAAAAACTGGAATTAAAATTGAAAAACTGGAACTGGAACTGGAACTATAGAACTGGAATGAGGAGAACTGAAATCTGAAAACTGGAACTAGAACTAAAATGAATTTTAGTTTTATACCAGTTCCAGCAGTTGCAATTTTATTATTTAAAATATGACTTGAAAAAGTCGAAATTTTGATGTTGAAATTTACCAAACAACATTCAATTAAAAAATGTTTACTAAAAACCCCCAAACCTTGAAAATTTACGTCAAAAAGTGAATAAAGAAGAATATTGTGTTGTAAATTCGAAAATTAAATTTCATCCAATTAAAGACGTCCTCTCAATCTCATACATTAGGTATTCAAATTTTTTGTTGAAAAATTCAAGGGTTAGTCACAACGTTTTTGAAAAATATTACTAATGACAATTACTTTTTTTCTAGAATTCTTTTGTTTTGAGCTCAGTGGCGTCGCTAGGGGGGCTGCCCCCACGAAAAATCCCGACCCTTTTTTGGCCCCTCCTCAAAAAATAAATATCTACTTCAAACTTTCGCGTGGGACTGACTGATTCAGAGGCGTCGTCAAGAGGGGGGAGGGAGCCAGGCCCTCGAAAAAAATCCTGGCCCCCGCTTGACCCCCCCCCCCAAAAAAAACTTATGTTGTATTTATAAATTTACATTAAACTTACATCAGATAGAATTTTCAAAGCATTAAAACATGAAAAAATGTTATTTTAGGGCATTAAAAATCCAATTTTTTCAAAGTTTCGCCCTCGCTTCGCTCGGGCATGAATAAAATTACAATTCTATGATCTATCTGAGACGAAAGGGCAGAAGAAGGCTCCCTTTTTATCCCCTCCCCATTTTTAGCAGGTGAAAAAAGTCAGTCCCCTCCCCCTCCCCTCCATCTTTTCCATTTCGAAAAAGCAAAAAAAGTTGTCCAACACACGGTCCCTTTTGTGCCCTCCCAATTTTCGATTCTGACTACGCCACTGTTTGAGCTTGAACAGGGAAAAAATTGTACTTTGAATCGTTCAAATTTAGCAGAAAATTTTGCATTTTTTTGTCCTTCAAAATTTAAAAAAACTGAAATTTTAGAACTGGTATTTGGAACTGGAACTGGAACTGAAAACTGGAACTAAAAAATTTTGAGAACTGGAACTGGAACTGCAACCGGAACTAAAAAATTTTGAGAACTGGAACTGGAACTAGAACTAATATCATTTCAATTTTCCATCACTGTATGACAGTTCCCAAGTTCATTTGAATATGCGGGTTTCACATCAAAAGTTCAGATCATGGTCATTTACGATATTTTTTTTTATCGAGTAGACCCATGGAACCATTTGTAAGAAAATATAATTTCAAAAACTTGCTTATATCTTTATAATCCTACCTACTTCGATTGAAAATCAGCAATTTATAATTTTCGTTTTTTAATTTTCTATTTTTCAGACGAAACATGAAACGAATGAACACTCCTTGCCATTTCTTCAAATCCCATCCACGGATCATCCTTCAACCAAATTATCTTCAAATTCTTGATTCAGAAATGAAATTACAACGTTGCCAAACATCTCGCTGTTCCTTCGCCTCGCAAGATGCTGACGTGCACCATTGAAATACACACCAAAAAAGGTAAGATTGCGACGTTGTCAGAAATCTACAATTTGAACTTTGTTGCGAGCTTGATTCGAAAACCAGGAGAAAAAAATCTCATCTCGAGTTAGCAATCGAGATTTTTACGAAATATTTCCATTAGCCCGGTATCTTTTGATTTTCCATATTTCTTATTTTTATTCGAAAAACTTCCATCGGAGCGCATTTGGCGAGATAAAGTTGGCAAATAACGATAACGGAATCGCACTCGAGGCTTATTTAAAAGAGAAAGTGAAGTCGGTGTGGGCATCGCCTACGCGTAAAAAAATATACACTGCGGAGAAGAACAAAAATGTAAGTACGGTTTTTTAAAACCGAACCAACATAAATATTTCCCCTTCGGTTCAATACCCTTTCGAATGGGTAACGTGTGTAATTGAAAAACCAACCTCGCGACGATGGTGTGACATCGTTGGAGAATTTTTACACCCTCCATCGAGTTCACCGTCCAGCATCTCGTATCGCGAAAAACGATAGTTCTTCGTTAGAGGAGACGAAAGATGCCGAGAAATCGTCCAAGGTTCTCTGCCAGTCGCTCTATGGCGTGTAATTTCTGCATTAGGAAGTTTACTCGAACATATCCATCGATTCGGCGTATATATTCGTCGTGTACCGTTAATAAATTAAGTTAAACGTGGAACAGGCGCCATTATAGTACGTCGAAGTGGCCATATACGTAGAAATGGCACAGCAGAAAGGACAAAGAACGGCGAAGGCGTGCAGAGAGATGTGGAAATGGAAAAAGCTCTAGCGAGAGGAACCATGCGACAATTTTCTTGGGAAAAATTGGCCGCGCAGCGAACAAGGCGAAAAGGCTGCGCCTTGAACACGTGAGCTGGGAAAAATGTAGGAATCGGCGACGTAAAGACAGGTCGCAGTCGCTTTCAGCGAGAGAAATTTTGCGCTTTCCGCGGAAGGGAAAAAGCGAAACATGATGTGACGTTGTCGTGTAATGTATAATCAATGCATCAGCGAGCAATAGCGCGACGAGGTAGCGGCGGCGAGCACAGCCGGTAGCTGGAGGAAAGAAGTCGTTGCGCTGATTTTGGTGCATTGGTGGACCACCATTACGCACCTAATGGTTTTTCAGTTAGCAACTGTCGCGGTGGAGTTATGGAAAAGGGTACGCTTTTCTAAGGGGCTCTTTCTCTCTCTCCGTACGCCGAGAATCTTTAATTTCCTAAACCTTTCCCCCGCACGCGTTCAAATTATGACTTATTATCGTTTTTTCTCCCTTTTTGGATTATATCCATGGTATACCCGCTCGCACTCGGCCCCGTACCGCCTTCATCGCCAACTCTGCAAATGTCGATAATTCTGAATCAGCCTTTTTAATCGGATACCCTGTTTCTATACCATACTCGTATCTTGTATACCAGCATAACTATGTACTGGCATAATATGACCAGATTTCGCTGTACCATTGTCGATTTTTTTACACGTTTACTTACCTTCATTTTTTTTCTGCACCGCTGGCTGGTGCAGATTTTATGGATTGTGGACGCGGAGTAATGCGTGGATGGATGGTTGGTAAATGTCGTATGCTGAATTGCTGAAACGTTATTTCTTTTAAAATGGGAAGCAATCTTGCAGTTTGGACGGATTCGAGTGTTTTTCAAGCGAAGTTTTTCCTAGAAATATTTCATATTAGTACCTACATGAAAATAAATTCTGGAGACTCGATTCCCACCCGGTTTTCCGAACGACCGAATTTCCGAATAGAAAAACTTCCGAAAAGTTATTCCCGAATAAACAAGAAATTGGAATTTACTTTTTCATTCCAGATCATTTTCACAAAACCATATTGTGAACTAACGTTCGAAGAAAACCTAATTCATTCTCACTTGACTTAAATTGTTCAAAATTTCAGCCCCTAAAGTTGACTTGAGGGGAGGGAGAAGTTATGGGGTTTGAATTTCTCAATTTTTTTATTTTTCACATACAAGTATGAGTGAAAATTCACTCCGAAGTATTACATACGGATCCAGACGACTATCCCCCCTCCCCGAAAAATTCTAGCCCGCTTGCCCCCCCCAAACTTATGTTGTACATAAATTTACATTACACTTACATCAGATAGGATTTTTAAAGCATTAAAACATGAAAATAGTATATTATGCAACAAGGGAGATAAAGTGATTTTCGACGAATTTTGAGGTTTATTGCCCGAGCGAAGCGAGGGAAATAACTCAAAATCGTCGAAAATCATTTATCTCCCGAGTTGCATACGATATTTTTCATTGTAGGGGGAGTAAAAGTCGAGTTTGAGCACTCGAGCGATTCGCGAGAGGGAGTAAAAGTAGACTTTTACTCCCTCTACAATGAAAAATGTCTTTTTAGGGCATTGAAAATCCAATTTTTTCAATCAAAATTACAATTCTTTAATTTATCTGAGACGAAAAGCACGAAAGAAGGCTCCCTCCCCCCTCCCGATTTTTAGCAGATGAAAAAAGTCAGTCCCCACTCCCCCTCCCCACCATCTTTTCCATTTCGGAAAAGCAAAATAAGTTGTCCAACACACGGCCCCTTTTGTGCCCCCCTAATTTTCGATTTGAGATGGCCTATACCGAGGGTAAGAATATTTCGTGGTATAAAATTTATCTCCTATTCTATGTATAATCCCCCAAAACTCCCTCTTAGGCAACTTTAGGTGCTGAAATTTTGGCTGTCTATCGTCCCTTGTTCTTATTTTCCATTCGTCCAAAAAATTTTAGCTGATTTTGAGGTGTTTGAATGAGCAATTTGAATTTCGTAAAAATAAAAAAAATGTTTATGAACCGTTTTCTTGATGCCTAATTAAATCCCGAACGGAAATTCTCCCGGATAGAATATATTTCACGAAAAAAATTTCGCGAATCCGTTTTCCCAAATACCGAAATCCAGAGTACAATTCTCGAATAACTTTTTTCCCAAATGCAGAAATCCCGAATACAGAAATTTCCGAAATCCCGAATCACGTTTTTTATTTATATTCCAAGAAATTAGTTTGAGGGCCATCTCATGACCATAAGCGCCTAAAAATCCAAAAATCTAGAAATAATCTATAATTTTTGTTGAGAAAATACGACCAAATCAGGTTCTCAGGTGACCCAATTAGGGCTCTGACCTTGAAAATGTGGAAATTTTGAGGGGAAATCAATTTTTTACATTTTTGGATGTTGAGGTTCTTTTTGAAGCACTTGAGGGCATGATACGACCCTTAAACTAATCTTTTTCTATGCAATTCCTTATGTATGAAATTTGCTATCAATATGACTTTACGATGTACCTATATTAGGTATCGTTTCAATTTTTTTAAAGAGACTTGGCTTTCGAGATATTTTAGTTGAAAGTTGTAAGTTGGTAAGTTTCTTCAATTTTTATATATTTTATTGAAAATATCTCAAAAACTAAATCTTCTTACTTGGAAAAAATTAATTGGGCTCTTAAAATCTGCACCTCTGAAGAAGTGGAGTGATCTATACGCGCGATCGGATTCAAAGAATCGCTGCCAATTACAACAATTACAAAAATAGGTAATGGAAACATATTACTTACATTAACTCCGAACATTGGCACACACCATCGTTTTATCATGAAATAAAGTTCATTTAATAGTACACTGTTCTTTTTTTTTATTCGGAAAACAAAGAATTCGAGATTTCGGTATTGAGGAAAACGGATTCGTGAAATTTTTTTTCGTGAAATATTCTATTCGGGAAAATGTCCGTTGGGGATTAAGGCTTCGGAAAAATGACCGTGAACCAAAAAAATCTTTAAATTTGTGATTTAACCTTTTGACTTCTCTTGTAGAGAGCAAAAAGTGTAATCCAATTTAAAAGTTGATGATTTTGTGAAATGTTAATAGAAATTCAAATTTTACTTTTTTAGAAGATGCACGAGGTGTAGGTCGTAAATGGCACTACCCAAAATTGGCGAAGACAACCTCGAGCTTTTAGGTCCTTCAGCTCTGTAAATTTTTTTTGGAAAATCTCCTACTCAAAGTAATGATAATTTCATTCAATTTTCGGGGTCGATTTTCTGTTCTGGAATTCGGTCGTTCGGGAAATTACATCCGGAAAATTAACTTGAAATCGAGACTCTTGGCTTCCAAGATTACCGACAGTTATTTATTTAAAAAAAAAAAAAACTGAAATTGTAGAAAATTTCTCGAAGAATCCAAATCCGTGACCTTATATTGATTAAAAAATATGGGCGGAAGTAGCTAAAAATACAATCTCAAAAAAAAGTTTCTCTACGAACAAATAGAGCTGGGCGTACCTATTGATGAATTCTTTTCGAAATAGGTTAAAAGACCCTTAGAAATTATAATGGGTCTGACTCTATATGAGGAGCGGGGAGGTTGAAAATGAGATGTGATGGGTGCTCATTGCTTGATGGTCAGACAAAACAATGGAGGTGTGGTAGGATGGCTTACCCCTTACCCTTAAAATTTGTCGAAAAGCCGAAAAAATTAAGAAACTTCCAAAAAATTAGCATTAAAAAAATCAGAAAATTCCCAATAGTAGGTATCGAAAATTTTCCTTTAAAAAATTTGAAAATTTCCGACTCGGCTGGAAATTTAAACAAAAAATTGGATACGATAAAATTGGAAATGTTTTAAGTAGGTACTTAGCTCCTTGGTAAAAAAAATTGACAAAGTTGAATCTGAAATGTGGATTTTTTTTTAATTATCTAATTTAAAACTTTTCAAAATTGGTGGATATTTAGTTTTAAGAAAAAAAATCAAATGCTATTAAGTATGGAATACCTAATGGAATTATTGCAAAGTTTTAAACTGATTGAGCCATACTTCTGGAATTTTGGCTGTAATAATTCTCAGCCAAAAAGTAGACAATCCTTTTAATATATTTTTATATAAAAAAAGAGAAATAAATCTCCGTTTGAATTTATTACTGAAATTGCTTGTAAATAATTTTTTCAACATTTTGTCCCCATTTCTCGCAAGCAAATAAGTATCTACTTCTTTTTCATTTAATAAATCTTTCCAAATATTCATTTTGAATCAGATAAAATCTCAAGGAAAAAACTACTGTTTTTAATGATGATTGACCTTTTTTTTTCAAAAATTGTGAAAAATACAATTTTCGATTCGATTAATTGAAAAATGTACTGAGGTACCTACCTTTTAAATGCTTTAAAATCTCTTTTTTCTAACATTTTTCACTTCACTTTGTTTGAACACAGTGAAAAATTAAAGATTGGAGAAAAACATGAAATTTTTTGGATCTATACGGCTTCATCTTTGTTAATGATGCCATAAAATGACATAAAAATTACTGAAAAAGAGTTACAAATGTTGAAATATGATTCAGCATGTTTAAAATGTTATAAAAAGAGTTTAAAATCCAAAAATGATTGAAATAGCGTAAAAATTGTTCAGAATGTTTTAAAATTGGTTTGAGGTCATATACATATATCTAAGTATTGAAGTAGGTACATACCCAAGTATGAAATTGTAATTTATGGAGGTATAAAATTTGCTGGTAAAGTGTGAAAATTCTTCAACTGGCGTAAAAATATAATTTTTTCTGTACTTTATCAATTTTGAAAATAATTTCTAAGATTTTTATTTTTCAATGATTTTCATAAGAATTCATTCTGCTCCATATTTGAGAAAATTCAGCTTTAGTTTGACGTTTTTCTCAATTTTGATTATTCTTTGCTCTATCAGCAAAGATAAGAAGAAGTCTGATTAGGTTTAAAAATGTTCAGCTCCATGCCACGCCAGTTTTGCAGCACCAAAGGTGGCTTATAATTAGAAAATGTTCGCATAGTCGAATTTAATAAAATTCAACAAAAATATTGAAGTCGCAATTTTTTTTGAAAAAAAAAAATCACGAGAAAATTACTTTTTATTAATTGAACTGTTATACAAAAATGTCTGAAAATAAATTTGTTTAATTTTTTTTTTAATTTATAAAATATGTATTGAAAATTAAGCTATCGCCGGGGGGGAGGGGGTGATAGACAGTTGGTTTTCAAATTATTCTAAATTTCCTGAAAATTTAACAATTTCACTTGTATGTACATATTTTGTGCCAAATTAATGGTACCTACTTTTAAAAAATTCTTACCTTTATTTAATTCCATCAACATTAAGGTATTTTTACGTCAATTTCATAAAAAATCCAGCAGTTTTTATTGCAGTTTATTCAATTTTTGGATTTGTTTAGTACTTTTTGCGATGTATTGGTTACTTATGTTAGATAATTTCAATAATATCTCACTTATTTTCAACAAAATTTGTAGTATTTAACATGCATATTATCAATTTTCTTTCAATTTTAATGATAGGTTCCTATTTAGAAATAATTAAAATTAAAAATTACACTTTAAATTTTTTTCTTGTTTTGAGCTATTTTTGTGATTTTCAAAACAATTGTCACGACACGTCTTCACCTTTAACGTTATTTTTAATCATTCTCGTGTTATTAATTAATCATTTTTCTCTGATTCGGAAAAGTATTTCAAGTAATTATTGTTATTTCAATTCCACAACTTTCCATTTTAATAATTTTAAGTAAATTAAGAAAATTCCGAAATGTTGTGGCTTGTAGCCATTGTCTCAAAACCGACTCTCAAACAAAGCTATAATCTGATAGGGGTGTGAGAAGGAAGTTTTTCTTTTAAAAAAATTAATTTCATGTAAAAATGTAAACAATTTTCATAATTTTGTGAAAACATAAATTTACTGAGCCAGAGCAAAACGAAAGCCAAAATTTTCGCAGAAAAAGTCCTTCAAAGGCCGAATGTTTATCATTTTATAAAAACATTTTAAACGTCGAAAAAGTTTTGAATCCCCCCCCCCCCCCCGCTAAATACGCATTTGCTCTCATAAATACACTTTTCGATCTTCCACGATACAATTTCAGCACGGACTAAAGGAGCCCCTTCTTTCCATAATATTAAAAAATTTCTTAAATTCGTCCTCGATTAAAAACTTCAACCGATATTAATTTCCAAACAGAAACATCATTTCGCTGCACGAACTTCACTCTCCTCCACCAACCGGAAACCCTCCTCTCGTCACATCTGTACCGACAAAATATGACAATAAATTTGCCTATTCTTCGCTACGAAGGCGTAAAATACCAAACCACTGCAAAAATCGGCTTTCCCGAATGGCGGTACATTTTGGACGCGGCTTCGGCGGCACAGACATCCATCGGACATAATTCTTCGATTGTACAATGAGAAACACTAGAGCTATACGTGGGCGTGCCAAAGTACCCGAAAACCTAGTACATATTTTTCTCCAAATTGCGTTTGCGACGTTGTAAAAAAAATATACGACTTACGTAATAAACTTTCGTCTGTCACAAATGGCTCACGACGATGGTGAAACGTGTTAATGCTGATCGTTTGTTTCCCTTGCTCTCTTTTTAAGGCTCCTTTATATTTTATCGAAAATTAATTTATATCCAGCTACCAATACCATGGGTTGGTTCGAGCATCTATTAACGCTACAAGGTTTCCTTCTCTTTTTCTTTTTTTATTGTTTATTTGACAAGAGTAAAATGCAAAAATACATTGTAAAGTAATGGGTTCATCGTAAAATAAGACGCAGAGTCGAAGAGGTACGCTCTTGAATTAAATATTATTAACGTGGCATTTTAACGACTCCGAGAGAGATACTGAGACTACTACGTTGTTTGGAAGATGGCTACGTACGTACATGTGTACGGTATACCTACGTGGAACGTCTCTTACAGAACCACATCTTATTACCGTTGATTTACAAGCTTTTCAAAAAATATATCTTTGAGAAATACCATGTACAGGCACTGACGCCGTATACATGGAAAGAATGTAGGTTCAAGAAGTGAGCAACAGAGAGAGAAAAAGGATAAATATGTTATAAGGTACAGTCGTAAATTTATTTAACTTTAAAGCACAACCGACACGAGAGAGAGAAAAAAAATGCACGCCTATGGATTAGATTGATAGGTGCTCGTAAAAACCCAAACCATGAGCTCGTTTTGCCCCTTCGCGAATTTCGATAGCGCCACTATTTGGCGGTAGTTATACGATAAACGTATAGATAGCGATATCGAGCGTAAAATGATCCGGCAGAAGGCAGCGGCACGAGAATGGTCGTTTTATGTGCTACGTCGAATAACGTCTACCTCTACTGCCCACCTCATCCGGTGATTTACGCAAATGGCTTTGCGTGTCGGTAGAACGTTTCAAGATTTTCTTCGCTGTGCGAAATTCGTCGACTGGGTGATGGAAAAACGTGTTATGCGCTTGTCTTTTCAATATCTCGGAGAATTTTCTCGGGGGTTTCTACGTGCGAGAGGGCTCGAAACAGTGGCGAAGGAAAAAATGAACGAGGAAAGTACGGGGTGGAATTTTGCAGTGCTGCGAGGTGGTCGAAATTGCGACGAGGTTGAAATTGAATCGGAAAGGTGGTGATTGAACGAGTGTGTTGAAATGAACGAATTTTAGTTGTTGTTCTGATTCAGATTTGATGTACTGGAGTTTGAGAGAAAATTGAGTGCCTGGATGGACCATCGGCAGGGACGAACCAAAAATGACAGTAGGATATTGAAGGGGCAAGAAATTGAAAATTTCTGGCGCACATGGAATTTTCTCCATTTTTTTCTAAAAAAATATTCCAGGAAAATACAAATTGCAACTTAGTGATTTTAGGGAAAGAGGGGGGACAATCAGTGAATCTCCGTTCAATTTGGCTCTGTCTAATGCCCATCAGCATTCTCGTGATGGTTTAATTAATTGTTGAAGCATAACAGGGTGTCTAACAGGTCAAGCTGTCCTGAAAAGTCAAACTTTTTTTAAAGGTCATGCCGGTCCTGAAAAATCAAGATTTTTGACCAATTTACCCTGATTTACTCAAAAGGTCAAGCTTTTTCAAAAATATAGCTGAATGTGTTTGTTAAAATTTTAAATTTTCTATAATAGCTAGCTAGAAAGACAAAAATGTATAGATTTTTTCGGGGGGGGGGGGAGGGGAGTGCTCGGAAAATTCATGCAAAAAGTCATTCTAAAAGGTCAAGAGCTAAGTCAAGCTTTTTGCTCAACAAATTTTGTTAGACACCCTGCACAAGTAAACTTTCAATAGAGCAAAGGTTCAAAAGCAATTCTATAACAAAGGGTTGATAAAGACCACAAAAAGTGCGAAATAACGGAAAAAAAACACAAATCGTAGCTCGTGAGCTCGAAATTCCCCCCCCCCACCCTAAAAAATTGCGAAATTTTGCTTTAAAAAGAAGATATGTATTTAAAAAAATACGTAGGTAGTTTAATCGTAATCGTGCAAAAAATAAAATTTTGAATCTTTAAAAATCTCATTCTTCTGAAATTTTTCTTCGTTTTGCTCGTACTCAATTTTTTTCATCTGATAAATAATTTTCTATTCAAGTGCTGGTTGTCATGTTTATAATTTTTGTTTTCAAAAAAATTAATTTTTGGGGTGTAAGTCTGCTTTGCTTCGACTAAAATTATTTCAGATTCAAATTTAGTCTAATCGCAAATTGAAAATTCAAGCTCATGTTACTGAACCGAGAAGGAAGGTTTTGAAGAAGTGTAAAATTGTATTCCTAACAAATTTATCAGTCATTGTGAAATTTTTCCATACTTTTTAGGCTCAAACAAAGCAAGTGACAAAAATTTGATTGATTGGTGGAGGAGAGAGGGGGTGTCGATGAATGAAATTTATTCTGATACCTAATGCAGAAAAAGTGATGAGAAAAAGGCAAAAAAGTACGAATAAGAAATTTTAAAATTGTAATTTTTCTGCCAGAATTTTATCAAATATTTTTGGTCGTTTGATCTAAATTTGGCTTTAGTTTTATTCGATTTGGAACGCCAGAATGCAGTGGCGTCGAAAAAAGAGGTACATTGTACCCCCAAAAAAATTCTGACGGGGGTACAAAGTATCATTTGTACCCCCCCCCCCCCCCCCATCACATATCACATCAGATAGGCATATGGAAAAAATGCTTTTTTTATAGATTATTTGAGACGACAGAGCGAAAAAATGCTTCTTTTTGCCCCCTCCCCAGAAAATCCTCCTGGTATTCAGGTCTTGGTACTCATTTTGTACCCTCCCAAAAAAAACCTGCCGACGCCACTGCCAGGATGTCTCTTCTGTCGATCAATTCTCCAATTACCTATAATGATTTTTTTACCAAAATTTTTTAGAAAATTTGGTATTTTGAATTGGAAAAAGTACATTTTAAAAATAAATTTGAAATTTTCAGCTTTTCGTTTTCTTTACCCCCTTCTCTCTCCCAAAAAAGTTAATTTTGGTTCACAGCTGACTAAAAGTTCGAAATAGAGTAGAAAACGATTATTTTGTTAATTTCACTGATGTTTTTACTGAATTTTTCTAATTTTATTTATTTACCGACTTTGACTGATTTTTTACCAACTTTTATTTTTATGTAAGAGAATTTAGTCATATTTACAGAAACTGAGGTTTCTCAAGTATTTTTGAAATGAGATTGAAGAAAATTAAGTCGTTTTGCTTAATATCGCCCTTCCAAAATCGAATTTTGGCACTTTCAGTCATTCTGGAGCTTCCGGCGAAATCTTGATCTTCTTTAGAAAACGAAAATTTGTTAGGACATTTGAAAATTTGATCATTCAACTAGAAAATGATTCGAATTTAATTGCATGCGTTGATCACTAAAAGTATTTAAAATTCGATGAAGTCGTGGGATTTTCTTATTGGCAAACAACTTCGTTAAAGGAGAGAAGGAATAATTTTTTTAGGTGTCCAAGTTTGGTACTTTTCAAGTCTTCTGAAGAAATTGAATAAATATATCACTTATACTGATAGCGCCGTGTAGAGAAAATCGGGGCCCAAGGAAAAACATGTATGAGCAAAAAAAACTTTTAGCGGGCTCCCTTAAAAAACACAGGCTCAAGAAAGAAAACTTCTCTGCACAAGCCAGCAATTAGGCACCTCCTGGAGATAATCAAAATATCGTTTTAGACCCCAAATGCCCGAGAATAGTGAAATTCAGAGTCAGGAGGTTGAAATTTAATAGGGCTTGAATTTTATTCGCTTTTTGCTGAAAAATCCTTCCCATTTTGAAATTTTCAAAAATTTAGTTCTACTGATTCTGCAGTTACTCAATTTTGTATATTATTTCAATCAGTCAGTTTTAACTGCAAACCAGTGAAAATTGACTGAACAACATTTATAGTGAAAAAAAAACACCGTTGAATTCGTTAAATGAAAAAAAAATTACTACTAAATCAGTGAAAATTACTGAAATTTTGGTAGTTTTCTTACTTATTCGGACATAATTTTTTTTTACTGGATGAATCGGTCAAATTATATTGTTTACGCTGAATTTGGCATTAACATGATTCTGACGATTTCATTTAGTCATTTTCACTCAATTCTGACTTCAAACCAGTAAAAATCATAAGAGCACCCAATGGAGGGAGGTTCAAGAGGCTCGAGCCCCCCCCCCCTAAGTTCAAACAGGAGATTTTTTTATTACAGAAATCTGAAAAAAGTGAATTTTTTTGCTGTTGAACATGATTTTTCAAAAAAATTCGCTCTCGCTTCGCTCGGGCAGTATTTTAGTCCTTCTGAGTATTTTAAAAATTGATAACTTTTCACTGATCTTTCGGTCAAAAATCACTGATTTCTCAATCAATCCCCAGTTTATCAGAATAAATCAAGAATTTCGACTGAAAAATTGGTGAAAAATAACAGAAATCCCGTAATTTTCTAATTTTACTTGGCTCAAATCCGTTTATGAATTATCAACATACTGAAAATAGATAGGTACGCCAAGTCGCCAACTACCCCGGCGTCACTGAAATAACAAGTTACTGAATTTTTTCATTGAAATTTCACCCCCTATTTTTTTCGAATTCTGAGCCCTTCTCTTAAATAATTTCTGGATACGCTTATGGTCAGTGGCGTCGCTAAGAGGGGCCAGAGGGGCCAGGGGGCTGCCCTCCGAAAAATCATGACCCTTTTTTGGCCCCTCTTCAAAAAAAAAACCATTTATTTACAAATATCTACTTTGAACTTTCGTGTGAGACTGACTGATTCAGAGGCGTCGTCAGGGGGGGACCCAAGCCCCCCGAAAAAAATCCTGGCCCACGCTTGACCCCCCCTCCCTCTCCAAAAAAAACTTATGTTGTATTTATAAATTTACATTACACTTACATTAGATAGGATTTTCAAAGCATCAAAACATGAAAAAATGTTATTTTAGGGCATTAAAAATCCAATTTTTTCAAAGTTTCGCCCTCGCTTCGCTCGGGAATGAATAAAATTACAATTGAAGACCCGAATTCCAAAGCGGGCTTAGTCCATGCAAGTGTATATGAGAAAAGGGACTTAGGTGTAATCTATTTTTCAGTACATTTAAGTCCTTTTTCTCATATACTGTTGTATGGACTAAGCCCGTTTTGGAATGTGGATCTTCAATTCTATAATCTATCTGAGACGAAAGGGCAGAAGAAGGCTCCCTTTTCATCCCCTCCCCATTTTTAGCAGGTGGAAAAAGTCAGTCCCCCTCCCCCCTCCCCCCTCCCCTCCATCTTTTCCATTTCGAAAAAGCAAAAAAAGGTTGTCCAACACACGGCCCCTTTTGCCCCCCCCCCCAATTTTCGATTCTGACGACGCCACTCAGGCATCATAGCGTGGTTACTTTTTAGTAACTTGGTTACTTTTTTCGAGACAAGTTACTTTTGGTTACTATTTCCACTTCAAAAGTTACTTTGGTTACTTTTTACCTCTACCCTATTGGCAAGGGAACCGCTCAAAAACCTGCTCAGCAGCAAAATGAGACTATTTCCAAGAAAAATGCCCATGGGCGTTTATTTGCGCGTAATTGATAGCATTATTTATGGCAGTTATGTTAGCACGTAACGGTAATTACAGTAATCGGCATCACTTCATGCCTTGAAAAACGCTTTCCATTTTTTTGGGCGAAGTCCGGATTTTGGGCGTTTTTTTAGGCATGTGCAACTTCTAAGGCAGGTTTAATAGCGTACGCGTATTTTTAAAAACTGCTCAGCAGTAAAATGAGACTTTTCCGAAAAACATGCCCATCTCGGCAGGTTTTAGAGCATTTTTTATGGCATATGGCAGGTTTTTGAGCGGTTCCCTTGCCAATAGGGTAAAAGTTACTTTTTCCAAAATTTCTCAAAAAATTTACCTTTTTTTCACAATTTTTCTCTAAAAATTGATTTTTTCAAGCGTAAAGTGTCTGTTAGTTTCGGTTTAGTCGAGTTTTGGAGACTTTTTTGTTTCAAAAAATTTCGCCCTCGCTCCGCTCGGGCAGTATATTGATACCTCTGTTTCTTGAATACACTATCATTTCCTAAATTTGAATCAGTCAAAATTGGTGTATTTTCATTCTCTTGGTTAAGTATATAGTGAAATAATTTTCATCAAAAACTAGAGATTTTCACCCATATTTCAGTCAAATCTCCAATCAATTTCCAATTTGTCAAATAAAAATCAGTAATTTTGATTAATATTTCAATGAAAAATCACTGATTTTCATATACATTTACAGGGCAGGTAGGCTAGATACTCACTTTTTTTTTTACTGAATTTTGACACACCCTCATTTTTTTCAAATTCTTCCCCGCCCTTGCATAATGTCTGATTAAGTCCCGGAGTCGAGCAGGTTCAATCCAAGCTCAATAAAAAAAATGAAATTTTACCTCAAAAGGGTTCAGAGAAGTGCATTTTATTACTCTTCAAAAAAATTTTTTCTTATTTCTTACATTAGAATATAACTTTCTAAATCTACATCAATCAAGTTTTATAAAAACTCTGCCTTTTTGAACCAATAAAATAATTTTCATTGATATTGCAGTCAAAAGTCGTTGATTTCTTAGTCGATTTTCAATTAACCAGAAAAAAATCAGTAATTTTGACTAAACGATCAATGCGAATCACTGATTTTCATTTATATTCATTTCACTGATTCAGATTTAGAGAATTCTTGCAATTTTTCAGTTTTTCTTCGCTTTTATCTGTATTACATTTTTTCATCTGTCCACTGAAATTAACCTGACTTTACGAGCACTACTGTAAAAATAGATTTTGAAGTTTGTTACTAATTTTTACCCCCCTCTCACCCCATTTTTCTCCAATTCTCAGCCCCTCCCTTACATAATTTCTGGGAGCGCTTATAAGTTATAATAATTGCATTAAGTACATACATGTTTTTTTTTTTTTTACAAATTTTACCATTAAAAATTGAGTTTTTGGTTACTTTTTGGTAATACATTGGTTACTTTTTCTCCCAAATTGGGTTACTAAAGTTACTTTTTTTCCACCAAATTTCACTATGATGCCTGCGCCACTGCTTATGGTGAAAATTGACTGATTCAAATTGAGAGAGTAGATTTTCAACTCACAGTCTCACAAGAGAGTAGTGAAAAACTAGCAAATCCTTTATCGTTGAAAAAATTATATAGTACCTACTTTTAAAAATTGAACGAGGAGATCGATTATACTTTAAATCACAACTTTTTGCTTCAAGATTTTCTCATGCCATTTTGATAAATTTCTCCTCTAAAATTTCATTTAATTTTCATGGCTTCCACCCTTATCGAATTCTTTCGAAATTGAACCAATTTTCCTCCAAAATCAGCCCATTTTTCGAGAAAAAAAAATCCACTCCACATTTCTTCCATTACATAATCTAGGTAACATCCATTTCTATTCCCCTTTACCATCGAATTCTCTTCACTCTTCACATCAGTTCCGCAGTAAAAAATTAACTTTCACCATTCTATTGGTCGATTCATGACAAGCCTGCAAGTGTTTAAAACTATCCGACCCATGGAACATAATCTAACAACGAGATCTTTCATATTTCTATAATCTATCATTTGATTGAGATACTCGCAGATGCGATTCGATCATACAGATAATGGAATTCGTGATATAGCCTACCTCTCAGTAGAAGACCTGTACCTACATGGGCATGGACAAGCCAACATGAGCTGAGAATCGTTCAACATATGTAATATAATAACTTCCAGCTACATCAGCATAAATATATATGATTTCGCAGCAAGATTTAAAAAAAACTTTATTCAGTAGCTTCTCCAGTTGAAATTATGTGGAGCTTTTTAATTCGAAATAGGTAGGTATTCCAATCTCGAAAACGTGCCAGTTGATTTCATAGAATGAAATCTCGAATCAATTTAAATCAAATATACGAACAAACGATAAAAAAAAAGTAGTAGGTACTTATTCGATATTGTCTATATATGAAAACCACACCATATCCTAGGTGTTGGTGGAGAATAAGTCAGAAGGATGAAAAAAATCACATGTAATCTAAGATCGTGTCACGAATATGTGTATATTTCTCGCACCAGAAACGTATTTACGAGTCCTATACCGAGAGTTTTTAGAAAATATTCATATTTCGTAAAATTTATCGGCATAGTTTAAAATGAACTCTTCATTCTGAACAAAATGTGTATCTCGTGGTATCACCATGACCGGTAGAAGAAGTCCCGCTGAGATTACTGTAATAAGTCTATGTCCGGTTTCATGTTCATTGGAACGTTAAAAAATAAGGTGTAACAGACGCAGACGCCAGAATAGAAGTGGGATTCATTTCAATTGGATAAAGATGTTAGATTGCACATGATGCACACACTTTAACGCGCGCGAGGCGGTAGCCAAGGTATCGCGGCAGCGTGCTGGAAAAAAAATTCATTTGTTATCGAGCGCCTCTGTTTCTCCATTCTCCTTCTGCAGTCGTAGAAAAGCGTTGGCGCATCCAGTTCAACGACAGCATCGTGGTCGTGAGTTTTCAACTTCAATTAAACAAGGACATATGGCTGCGGAAATTTTTTTAAGTAGTTATTGTTGTTTGACATACTCGTGATGGTGTACTGTCGAAGGCCCGTTATAAAATGCCACAAGACACGCACATAGCCACAATGTATACACAAAGATAAATTCTTTCATGGTTAAGTAGTTCCTGCTCTCGTTGAGACCTGATTGAACAATTACCGTATATAGTAAAAGATCTTAGGATTGGATGTCGTTTAAAACGATCATTTGTGCTATTTTAAATTGTACACAATTTGCCTTAATTGTAATATTCGATACGGTCAGTACTGCAGGCTATGATCGAGTTATGCAAATTATGTAAAATACGCATACGCCCGTGTCGTCGTCGTCGTTGTCCTTTTTTCTCCCTTCATTTTCAAGATGATCTTGTCCAATATATCTATAGATATTCGCGATTTATCGCGTATCTAATTATATCCACGGTTTCGTATCGAGTTTTTTATTTATATCCCCCCCCCCCTCCAGCGCATCAAAATATGGTATACTATTAAAATGTGAAATTTAATGTCAATTTTTCACAAAAGCCCGGTCTTATAATTTTGACTCGATATTGCCATTATTGACGAAATTATACCGCAGAATGGAGAATGGATAGGTATTCGAATTGTATGAATATTCAGTACCTTGGAAATCGTGAACAACCGGTTCGGTTCGTGTTTCCATTTTATTCGAATCAATTGTAATAAAATTTAATTTCTTTTTTATGCCGAAGCACCTGTGTTTACCTAGTTCTAATGGGTTGGACGGTTCAAGTTCCAGCATGTACACATTGTTGGCTGGGTTGAGTTTCACGTTGCCCTCGATGTGAAGAAATTCTGGCTACTGGAAGTTTCATAAATGTTAATGGGGTTTGGAGGTTTGTTCAGATGGGACGTAATGTCTGGATTGCGGAGATTGGTTTTGGATGCATCGATTATTCAATTTTTATTATTCGGTTCGTAGGTATACGTGAATTAGAATAAAAATTGATGAAATAAAATTAATGGATCTGAAGATTGAGGAAATTTCATTTAAATGAAGAGAAAAAATAATGAAATTAAAAGTTGAGAAAGTTTGAGGCAATTATTGGAAAAAATGTCCTTTCTTTTAGACTGAGAAATTAAACAGGTTGTCCACGTTCTGGAAAACCTGCTTGAAAGAGTCGAAGAAATGTCAAGGAATTTGGATTTTTTTTTGGAATTTTTTAAAAATCGAAAAAATTGATGTATCTAGATTCTAGAAAAGTGTTTATTTGCTTATTTTATTATAAATTTTTCAAACAGTTTCAATCTTGCTATTCTCGAGCCAAATTGTTACATCTCTTGACCGATTTTTTTATTCGTAATTTTTTGTTGACCGTGATGTACAAAAAAATTGATATTTAAATGCACCTTTGTATTTGTTTTTTAAATTATGAATTTTTCAAACAAAAATTTCCCTCGATACAGTCTGTTGATTATAAATTATTATGACACTTTTTGCAGTGGCACCAGAAGTCAAAAAGTGCTGTGCTGTTGGGTTTCTCAAATTGACAAAAAATTAACAAATAAGTAAAGGCGGAAATGGACCGTAACTTTGGGGGGGGGGGGGGTCAAGCCCCAGTTTTAAAAAAAAGTTCATTTTCGACCCTCTCAAAAAATTTTCTATCCTTATCATTACGAGATTTTTACTCAACCTTATTTCAATATGAAAAATCAATGGAAGGAAAGAGGGTTCATACCATCATTTTGAGGATGAATTGTGTAAAATTTAAAGTCATCGAGCCCGAGCGAATCGAGGGTGAAAATTTTTGAAGAAAAATAAATCCAAAAGCTGAATTTATTCGTTTATTTATTTACCTACTTTAAATCAAATTTTAGTATTAAAATAGAAGCGAAATCTTCAATCTTTCATTTTTAAATAAGATATATTTGTATTTTTATATGCCCGAGCGAAGCGAGAGCTAAAATATGAAAAATTGATGATTTTTAAAAAGGAAATAATTTGTTTTTTGATAGTTTATTGTTTGAAAAAATTCCATTTCTTTGGTATAGAAATTTGGTGATTTTTTTTTTACGAAATTTCGTATTTTTTTGCTACATGGTAAAACAAGATTTACAGAATTTTTGAAAAACTTTCTATTTTAACAATTGATAATTGTGCATTGTTTTTGATCGATTATTGGTAAGCATTTATATTAGTAACTTGAAAAGAGCAGGAAATTCGTCACGTATTGATAGTTCATCCCTTGAAAATTAGGTGTTTGCGATTTTTTTTTTTTTGAGTGAAATTTCCCTTTTCACGAAAATGATTTGGGGGAGCTAATTCAACATTTGGGGGCCTCACCCCCTCCCCCTTCCCCTCTCCACCTATGCAAATAGGTGGATGGCAATTAGGAATTTCGTTTCAATTTTTCAAAAAAAAACAAAATGTTTTGGTTGTTTATTTCCTGTATCAATTTTTTCTGAAGCTTAAAAACCCCTAAAATTTAGAACTTTTTGATGATTCGAATAGAAGAGTAGGTATTTGAAATTTTGGTTACGTTTTGGAAACTGGAAAAAGTGATGAATTTTCAACCTTTGGAGATATTTTTTCTCCAAAATTTTTACCCTCGTTTATCTCGGGCTCACCACATTGATATGGGTATCTCAACAAAAAAAAAATGATATTTTTAAAACTTTATAATTTTGCTTTAAGTAAATAGTTTTTTTTTTAAAAGTATGATTTGAGATTTTTTGATCCCGAGTCGTTTTTGTGGCCGGAAGTCGAGTATCAAAAAAACTCGCAAACATAAGTGATTTTGGGGGAAAAAATTGTTTGACATTATGTGAAAAAATTAACCTTTCTCCTTCATGTATCAAACTTGAAAAAATTGGTTAGGAAAATCTGGAAGGAAAAATCAGGGAAAATCATTTCTGAAATAGACATTACCTCATTCCATGAAATTTCAAAAAATAACGTATTGTACCTACCTAAATTTGTGCAAAGTTGTTTAAAACTAGATGAAATATTTTCACATATTATTATATCTACCTAACTTACTTGTTCGTTTAAATTGATCGAGATGATTATTACATACTTATCTATAATATGTTTGCAAAAGTAAAGAAAAAAATCGATTTTTCAAAGTATAGGTAGATAAACGTAAAAAAAGTCTCGAAATTTATTCAAAAATTCCATTAAAAGTCACAAATTGTGAAATTGAGTATCCTTTGAAATGTTGTAAAAATTCTCAAGGTCAGGAAATTTTGCAATCTTCACTCCAAAATCGTAAATTTTACTGTTTTTGATAATCACACATGTTCAAATTTTGAGTATAGGGATCTCTTTCCTTCCGAGATGCAATTTTGACAAAATAAATAATTCTCAACCTTCGAACTCCTTTTTTTGCGAAAATTTTCATCTTCGCTCTGCTTGGCCGCAAGAAATATTCATTTTAAAAATATGGAAACACAATTGGTTCTTAAATTTATGAATTTCCTTATTTTATTCTTTTCCACTCCAAAAAATTCAAATTATTTAAAATGGGAAAACTTTGAAAAGTTTTGAAAAATAGTAGCAATTACTTTCGAATACATTTATTTTGTCAAAATTTTGAATTTTTTATCTGATACATTTTTTTTTAGATTCTTTTTTTTTCAAGAATTTCAACAGATATTTTAAACATCAGGATAATTTCACATTTTTGCTAGGATAAAATTGGCGAGAAGGGAACGTAGGAACATCTCGCTAAAGATTCTGTAGATGTTTAATTCAAAAACTTGCCCTCATTCTGTACAGGCTTGATACCTAATAATAAATTTGCAAATCTTACATTTGCAGAATAAGTAAGGGAAAATAAGTATCTCCTCCTTGAGTTCTAATGTTAAGTGAAACAAATTGAAAAATTTCAGGGACTTGGTAACTTTCATACAATTTTTAATTTTAATCTTCTGAAATACCCAGATGAAAAAAATGCTCATAAAAAAGATTTTCAGCTTTGGTAGTGAGCTGAACCCTTTAAAAATTATACAGAATCTGCTATTCTTTCTTTGGTTCGCGGATTTTTCAATGAATTTGACTGATTTTCCCGCAAGTTTTAGTAGTATGTATTTTCTCTAATTTTCCAATTTTCAGTGATTTTCTCATTTTTCATTGATTTTTACGGATTCATAATTGAGAGAGATTATCTAAATTATGGAATTGCAGCTGATGTCTAGAACATAAAATACACTGAGAAAAATGGAGAATGAAAAATGAATAGAAAGTGTTGCAAAAAATTTTAAATTTTATTCAAAAAAAATAAATTTTATCCAAAAATAATAAATTTTATCAAAAAAAAAAGAAGTTTATCCAAAAAAAATAATAACGGGGCACCATTCGCAAAATTAGCAATTTTTATCAAAAAAATAATAAAATTTATCACGAAATTTGGTAAAGTTTATTGCATAGAAAATAAAGTTTGTCAATTTTGCGATAAATATTATTATTTTTTGAATAAATTTTACTAGTTTTGTGAATGGTGCCTTTTTATTATTACGTTTAATAAAATTTATTATTTATTTTTTTGAGTGTAGGCAAACTGATATTATATTATGTATTTTTGCTTCACTGAGATTGAAATTGACAATCATTGCAGAATTAAGTACCTATAAGATTTTCTGATGTTCTACATAAATAAACAAATCAACATAGGAACTCCAACTTTAAGGAAGAGAATCTTGTCATTAAAAGTTCGGAGGGATCCTCGTATAATAGTAGATGATCTCGCCGTTCTGCTTTTTTGCACCAATCCCATATTGATCCACCAAAACTGAAAATTGCTCAGAAAATTATACGCAAATTATCGAGTACATAGGTATTATCTAAATATCCATATCCAGTAGGTAATATTTAAATGCGAACGTATACTGTTGGTCTCCAACACGCGGACCTCTTTTACCAGAGAATTATTGCCATCATGTTTTCATGTTTAAATTTCATTACCTGTATTTTTGAAATGAACTGCATATATGTGCTGCATACCTTTTCATACAAATGACTGTTGTAATATATATGAAGTTAACCCAACCCTTTTACCAACTCATATACATGTCTGTTTTTCTTATACCTTTTTCGTCCCCCTTCTTTAGTACCTCCTGCAAAAGAAATCATTTACGTCTAGTACACCATTATTTATAGTTTTCCATCTTGATATATAAATCAAATTGTAATTGTGTGTAGCAGTCCCTTGCTTCAAGTTCAACTTCGATGATACGCGCGGTCACTCAAATATTCCTTTGAAGTTTGATTTATGACGGAGACCTTTTTTTTTGAAAAAAATCTATCATTGTGTTGATGAGGTAATGTCACTGATGGGTCTCTATGTTTTCGTACATGTGATTGGTTGATGATTGTAAGCTCCCATGTGATTTTTTTGGGCATGAGGAAAATAATATGATTTATGCAGGAAAATATTGGCAGGAGTTGTAAAATTTTAGTTGGAATTTTTTTCAACTGTTGAAGATGTTTAATTATATTGGATTTTTTTTGCAATATGTTCTTATTTTCAACATCATTTTTTGTGACCCCGGACGAAAAAAGGACGTTAGTGTCCAAAAATTTTTATTTTATTTTTTTAAAATAGAAAGAGCACTAGTTAATTTTCTATTTAAAAAAAAATTGGACACTTGACATCCTTTCTTCATCCAGGATCACATGGCAAAAAAAATCCTCAATTATGGAAAATGTCACCCAGTGAAAATTCTTTAAAATATCTTTTGAGGGGGAGGGGGCAATCTTGGGAAAAATTTCTGCACTTTCAAGAAATATTTTTTGGTATCCAGGACAAAGACAAAATTGCATTTTCAACTATTTGCAAGTCTGTGATACGACTATAAGAATCGAAGACATTTGAACTTACGAGATTTCAACGAAAGAGTCACTTGGTTTATTGATATCGATATTAAGTACATATACATATACATTTTTGTTTAAATTTGATTTTTTTTTTTTAATTATGATTAATTGAAGTTCATGCAGAAGTTTCTGTAGGTAACTAGGCAGTTCTATTAATACTTGGAGATGTTTTAGTGCAGAGGGTTAAATAAAACGGGATTTCTCATCTTGGCCACCAAATTTTGGCAACCACTTACAATCACATTTTGTTAAACTTGAAAAAATTTTGAAGGATGAAAGATCGAAAATATATAAAAATGTTAAATTTCATCATCAGTTTACTGAAACTCTGTACAAATTCGAGTTTTCTGGAATATCAGGGCCAAATTATTCAAATTGGATTTTTGGGGACACTATGTCCAAATTACGGAAGTTTGTCGGAAACTGCATTTAAATCGACGTTTTAAGGGACACTGTATCTAAATTGCGGATATTTCTGGGACACTGTGTCCAGATTGATTTTGTTTCTGTGACATCGTGTCCAGAATATTCAAAGTGATCTTTTTAGGACGCAGTGTCCAGATTGACTTTTTTCGGGACATCGTTTCCAAATTGCGGATATTTCTGGGACATATGTCCAAATTATCTACACTGCCTCTTTGAGACACCATGTCCAAATATCTAAATTGGTTTTTTCTGGAACATTTCGTTCAGATTATCCAAAATGAGATTTATGAAACACCGTGTCCAAAAATTGGAGTTTTTAGGAACACCGTAATTAAATCAAGTTCTTTTTCTGAGCCATAATGTTTGAATTATTAAAATTGATTTTTTGGGACAACATGTTCAAATTTCAAGTTTTTCCAGGACAATATGTCCAAATTATCCAAATTAGTTTTTTTGGGACACCATGTCCAAATGTTTAAATTGAGTTTTTTAAGGCACTATGTCTGAAATGAAATTTTCGGGGACACTATTCTTAAAGGGTGGCATTTAACTGCACAACCCCCCCCACACCTTAGCGTCAGGTACTTACGTGAAAAGGTGCCTATTGGAGCATTAAAAATCAAATTTTCTCAAAGCTTCGCTCGGGCATGAAAGAAATCACAATTACGTACCTATATAAACTTTTTTAATCAACTATTCAAAAAATGGTTCCCTTCTGATATTCCAAGTCTCCATACCCTTTGCACCCTCTCAAAAAAAGCTTCTGACGTCAATTCTTGGATTTGTTAGGTATTTTTATTGATTTTTAGGGCTAAAATAATTAGTACCTAATACCTATGTAAGTTGTTTGTTCCAAAATTACATTTTCATCTGTTTTTTTCCTTAAACGTGCTATGCAAATCGCATGAGAACTTTATAAAGTTTGAATTTAGTGTTTTTATAGTAAAAGGACATTTGGTGGGGAGGTGGGGGGAACTAAGAATTCCTCAAAAAATTATGAAATTTCGGACACCCCCCACCCCTCCATGAGAAATTTCTGGCTACGTCACTGTTTGTGACTCTATGTCCATTGTCCATTCCCAAAATTAGTTTTAGGACACTATGTCCCAATTTAGTTTTTTGGGATAGTAAGTACTTCTAAATTGAGGAATTCGAGATGTCTAAATTTGAAGTTTTGGGACAATATATCCATGTAAAAATTAGTTTTAGGACACTATGTCCCAGTCAAGTTTTTTGGGATATTGTTTCTAAACTGAGGTATTTGGGATGCGCAAATTAAAAGTTTTTGGGGTATTATGTCCAGATTGAGGGTTTTGGGACACTGTGTCCATGTCATATTTCTAAATTGAGGGTTTTGGGATACCGCCGTGTCCATGTCGAAATTAGTTTCAGGACACTATGTCCAGTTGAGTTTTTTGAGGTATCACGTCTAAATTAAGGTTTTTGGAACATCCAGATGGAAAATTTTTGGACATTGCGTCCACATTGAGGGGTTTGAGACTCTTATGTCCATCCATTGTCCATTCCCAAAATTAGTTTTAGGACACTATGTCCCAATTTAGTTTTTTGGGATACATCTAAATTGAGGAATTCGAGACGTCTAAATTTGAAGTTTTGAGACAATATATCCATGTAAAAATTAGTTTTAGGACACTATGTCCCGGTCAAGTTTTTTGGGATATTGTTTCTAAACTGAGGTATTTGGGATGCCCAAATTAAAAGTTTTTGGGGTATTATGTCCAGATTGAGGGCTTTGGAACACTGTGTCCATGTCATCGTGCAACCCCCTTATTTTGTCGTGAAGTTTTATATTCTCCATTCTTAAATCATGTTACAGGTTTTTTTGAGACACTAATATGGCCAAATTGGGATTTTCTGGACAATATGTCCAAATTATCCAAATCGGCTTTTTAGGACACTGTCGTAAGATATTCTGTAAAATAAATATAATTCCTAGAATAAAACCACGTTCACGTGTATCCGTTTAAGGAGACATTGAACGATGGGAAATGATGAAATATATTAAAGTAATTAGGTGATGGGCTATGTAAACTAAGCGTAATCCATAAGCTGACAAAATAATGTGATGAAACATTATAAGTAATGTAAAGCACCTATATGATGAAATAACCATAAAATATTTACCCATATCATACTATATATACTACCCTATTTTAAATCGCCACTCAGTTCGTTGTATACCATGCACCTTTATACTTTTTCTATAATACAACATAACCAAAATACCTCTCGCGTTTTAATTGATTTTAATTTATTTTATATTCTCTGAAAGTTCATAATTAAATACTCCTTATCGAGTACCGTGTCGAATATCGAGCTGAGTACCGATTCGAGAGTTACACTTTTTATATACCTTTTTGTAGGACATTTCCTCGTACGACAGACACCATGTCCAAATGTCTAAGTTAGTTTTTTCTGCGACATTAGACATTACCTCCAGATTATCCGAATTGAGTTTTTTGAGATACTGCGTCCGAATTAGAGTTTTCCAGGGACACCGTGCTGAAATCAAGTTTTTTCTGAGGCTTAATATTCAAATTATCCAAATTAATTTTTTTGGGACAATATGTCCAAATTGAGATTTTCTGCAAAACATAGTGTCCAAATTATTTAAATTGGCTTTTTAGGGACAATATGTCCCAGGTCCAGGTGCAAAACGTTTTTGGGACACTATGTCTAAATTCGGATTTTCTGAGATTGCTCATGTTGCTTAAGATTTTGTCCTTACATTTTTTTCCTCGTAGAGAAACTCACTTCTCGAGCCCTGATTCATTTAATGGGACAATATGAAAAAACTGTTGGGGCTCCTGGGAACATTCTCAATTTTAAGAACACGATTGAGAATTAAGAAAAAGAGTCGCCAAATTAAATTTTTCAAATTCGGTATAACAAAATACACACAATAGTTTTACACAACTTTATTATAAAAACAAAGTCGTTAATAGAATAGTCGAATTAAGTATTAGAATCGGCGAATTAGCTATCAGTCGGTCGAGTAATGACCTGCACGAGAGTCCTTTATACAATAAAAACAAACAGATACTTGGCAATACTTGGCTGCCAACTCCCTTAAACTATCCACTCTCCAGACAGAGAACAGCCAGCAAGGGCCAAGTCTCACTATTACAGCTTCAACAATGGATTATTCAGTTGGATACTCAATTTCAAAGATTTTCTGCTGAAAATCCATCAATAAGAATAAGTGTCTTGTTTACCTACTGTATGGTCATGAAATTTGAAAAAAATCATGATTTTTTTTATGAAAAATTCAAAAAAATCTCATACAATTTCTTTTTTATTTGAGCATTGCAGCAATCCTTCTTCATTATTTTCTACTCTTGAAAAATTTTCAAAATCATTTTCGATTCCCACAACAGTTTTCTGAAACACAAAAAGATCAAAAAAAGATCACCAAAAATCAATACAAATCCACCATCACCCTGTAAATCAACACAATCATCACCTAAAAAAAAACACCATTCCAAATTCTCGAATTTCAACTCCAATATGCAGAATTCCACTCCTAAATACATCATTCCACGCACCAAACAACACTGGAATTTCGTCGACAAAATATGGAACAATATGTGTAAAAATTTATCATCCAAACAGATGGCGATGGCGCGAAAAAATAGCATATTTAAAATTACAAACGAGCGTAAATAAAATATTAAAATAACTCGAACAACATTCGTATAGCGCAATAAACATAAACAGATATACACAAATTAAAAAGCATCGCTTTATTGCCACAGCCCATGCCCATATCCTGAATAAGAGAGATGGCAAGAAGGTGAACAGCAGACTCGTCTCTGAAAGCAAATATTTTCAGACTAAATTCATGATTTACAATTATGTGTCGATTATAAACAACTCACTATGCGGACTCGGTCTATGCAAACGTTCGATATAAATTTAAATACTGTACCAAGCTGTATTTCCACTTATTAAAAATTAAATTTATTTTAATGAAATTCTTTCACAAAATGCGTATAAATTTTCGTTTTAAAAGAAATTACTCCCAAGTCTCGGTACGAAGAAAGGGTACAAAAAGAAAAGAAAGATGGAGGAGGAAGATGGAAGATGTGAAACCGTAGACTATACAAAAATATAGTAAAAAAAAAAAAAAAAAAAAAAAAAAAAACGCTGAATGTACACCCGGTATTAAAAAATATATTTTAAGATGAAGAATATTCAAGTCGAAAATATAGAATAAAAAGAAAGAAACGAAAAAATAAATAAAGATGAAAAAAACCGATATAGAAAAATGAATTAAAACACGTTGAAAATGAAGAGAAAGAAAGATGGGCGGCGATGCGGTGATTTTTTCCACGACGTCCTTGAATATTTGTATTCTTCGAATCGAAGTTGAAAACAATAAATCGCGTATCCGTAAAGATCTACGGTGTTGATCATCTCGTGGTCTTTTAGTCGCGCGGACATACGATGAATTATAGGCGGTGTGTACGTATATCACTCCAGAAAGAATTCTTCTTGGAAACTGGTGTGCTGCGGTGGCAACGGCAGCGACTTCATCCGTTTGACAGGAATTATTGCTCGGGGTTGGATAAGTTATGTGCGCATTGCCGGCAATGGGCGGAGTCGCGCTGTCTTAGGACACGCCTCCGAAAAACTGTGACGTCATCGGCCGGTCCCACTTCAAAGGGTTCGGATATGTTCGGATCATTTCGGCGCGACGTCTCGCTGTCGTAGCAAGTTCTCTCTGTTCCTACGTCGCCCGATAGTCTACCTTCGTACCCGTTACACGTTACATGAGTAATATCGCTGTTCCGCGTATACTAATCCGCGCTCTTTTTTATATTTCATTCATTTTTTTAATTTCGTTATCGTTTTATTATTTCGACGATTTTTTTTTTCAATTTTCGTTCGTATTTCGTTGTTGTAAAAGATATTCGCGACTTTTATACGATTTTTTTGAGTTCTGCTATTTTTTAAAGTATCCCGAATCGGTATACCAGAAGAGAGCAAGAAAAACGTGATTTTTATTATCATTTTTATCTCGTGTAATTTTTTTCTCATTTTTTAGTTTTTTTTCTCGATGGTTATCTTTTTTTTTTGAGAAACAAAGCTCGACCGGCGTCAAATTATACTTTGTAAAATGATTAAATTACGAGTTTCTAGTGCGATTATGATGTATTGGCGAAGCCAGCCGGTGCTCACTTGTGTATGATTTTTAACGCGTACAAAGAGTGATATTTATTGGTAAATTTTAAGTGAAAGGTGTCATCATTTCGTCTTTCAAAACGGAACGTACTCGTAGTATGACACGGAGGAAACAGAATTGTCCCAAAAGGATGAAATGTAAGTTTTTCCATTCCATTGTACTGATATTGCTGTGTAGTTATATTCGTCGTATTCGTTCCTGCTTCGTAAGCCCCGATAGGGATTTTAACGTTGTTCGTGGTTTCAACGTGAGACGACGTGTTCATGCAGATTTATTCCCGCCAATATTCGAAAATTTCCAATTTGGTTGATGAATTTTTTCGTGGAGGGGATGTGTTTGTTTTGATGGTGTGGAGAAGAGATGCGTTTGGAGTTTCTGTCAACTTTTTGATGTCTTATTTCTGTCAAGGTTTCAAAGCATGAAAAGAAATTGTAAATTTTGTTGGAAAAAAAGAGGAAAATGTGGAAGTAATATTTGTGTTTTACTCGAAAATTGATAGATATGGTTGGAAAGTGGCAACAACACTGATAAGGATTGTGATAAAAATTTAGATGAATTGCATCGTATGAAAAATGATGAGAAATAGGTATGATATCAATGAAAAATTATGAATGATCCAATTATTTTTTTATTTCAACATTCATGTAGATTTTTTTTTCACCTTGTGAAAATTCATGATTTATTTTTACTCTTGCGATAGTTCTTAATTCGCTGACTACGTATAAACTGAAGCATTGCAAATTTTGAGTAATTTTTTTCAAAGCACCTAGTTTTGTTGCGTAATTTGCTTCGAGGCATTTCGTGGGATCGGGCCAAAATTAATATTTAATTATTAATAGAAGATTTTAATAAATTCTTATTTGTGACCTTACATGACCAACATCAAATATTTTAATGACTCATTAGAAAGGGGAAACTTTATTACCGCAATCTTGGCTCTGTACGTTTTAGTATTCACCTGGCACATGCGGTCATAATTGAATGCGGAATTGATGTTCTACCTGTCTAATTTGAGGAGGAAAGACGATTACAAAAATTGATTTCTGAAATATTATTTTTTATATGCCCCAATGACCAATGACTTGAAGTATTTAACAGCTTCGATGGATGGAAATGAATATTTTTAAATTTTTATGAAGAATAGATGAATGTATAAGGGATTTTCATTTGTAATCTTACATTTTTTATTCATTAGAATTTTGTATTCTATTTCTTAAAATTTTCAGAGACCTAAAAAATGTGGTTTTGTTATGGTGTATTTGAGGAATTGAAGTGTGACTTCAATGGAAAAGTTACAAATCAATTTTTCCTCAATTAGATAAATTTTGGACAAGAAGTTGATGATCAAATTTTTTCTCAAAAATGTACCACGCTTCCTTCTCTCCTCACCCTCATTATATGGACTTCCGTCTTCCAAAAATTCCAAAATAATAATTATTCAAGTTTGATGGAAAATCCACTTTTGAACATTTTTGCATGTAAAATCATTTCTGATTTTTTGTAGAAAAGTCTTGATATTCTGAGTACAAATAAGCTACATACTCTCTAAATTTGAATCAGACAATTTTGGTGAAATTCTTCCTTTTTGAATTGGTGAAAAAAAATTATTGAAGAAGAGTGATTTTTCCTAATTTTGCAGAAAATATAATCTAGAAATTTTTGACTGAGAAATTGGTAAAAAAAATAACTGATTTTCAGGAAAAATGGAAAATTTATTTCATTGATTTAAAAAGGCAGAATTTCATCAAATTTGACTAATTCTGATTTGGAGAGTATAAGTGAAAAAAAAAGCAACAAACAATGCTTTTTCTCGACGACAAGTTTGCTCGAAAAAAAGTAGTTATACCTATTGTAAAAATTCATAAAGGTTTTGACTTTTAAAATCACAGATTGAATTTAAGAAATCAAAAATTTTTATTAATCTGTTATTTTCAAATAAAAATTAGTCAGAAAATTTAATTTCATAATTTTTACATTGATGTAAGTGATATGATGGGGGGGGGGGGAGGAGGAGGAGGAGGAGGAGGAGGAGGAGGAGGAGGAGGGAGGAGGTATAATCCACAACATAAAAAATTGAAAATTATGGACCAAAATTTTTTGTACCTTCTAACTCGACATAATTTTTAAAAGTTGCAGCGATTTTATTTTTTACAAGTTCAATGATTTAAAATTTCAACAAAAAGTTTGTTATTTTTTCAAATCTAAAAAAAAACTGCTAAAGAGTAAGAAAAATATTTTCAATTCATTAAAAAATTTTGAATTTTAGAAAAAAAAATATAACTTCATGGCTTTTTGTTAAAATGTCAAAGAAATCGTTCGGAAATATATCCATATCCAATAATTAAATAGGTATCCAAGAGAGTTAAAATATTTGCTTTGCTATTTAAAAAATCAAAATCTTTTCTTTCAAGGGAAAACTTGCATAATTCTTTTTTGCAAAAATTGAAAAAAAAAATCAAAATACACAAGCATTTAACTTTTACTGAAATTTAAAAAAAAATTAAACATAAGTATACCTAGTCATGATTTAAACTTTAAACTCTGTTGCTCTGCAGCAAACCTTGCGTACTTAATTTTAAAAAAAATAGAGTTTCTCTCCTAAATAGTAAACATTTCTTCAATTATTTTTGTGAGCTTGAAATGGGTTTTTAAAAATTGAAGTTACTGTCTCTCTTCACTCAACAAAAAAACTCCTTTCTCATTTAAAAAATCAGCGGAAAAAAATACTGAAATAAAGCACCGAAAACTCGATGAAATTTTCTAAATTGGCGATCGATGTCTTCTGTAAAATTAGATAAAATTCAAGTCTCCTGCACGATTTTCTCAGGAGATTGCAAAAATAAAACACTGATAACTGTCGAGGGCAAAAATTTTTAAAGCATTCGAGAGCTAAAATTGCATTACTTTTTTCAATATTTGAATCTCCGGAATGATCGAGAGACTATCTTTCCTCCCCTTTTTTCTTCCTGTATGTTTTTAAAATGATTTTTCCTAGAAAGTCAAAAAACAAGATTTGTTGAACAAGGAAAAAAATTTTTTTTAAAATTGGGCAATTTTAAAATACTTCTAAAATGCAAAAATGTTTCGAGTGGAACATTATGCTTTGAAAAAGCAAAGTAAGTAATACAATTTTAAGAGCATTTGACTGGACATTTTCAGCTAAAAATTGGTTTTTAAATACTGGAAAAAATTACCAATTTTGCTATAAGTTGAGTAGAAAATTTTTTAAATTACCTTTAAGTACGTATAATATTTTTTATTACAAATATTGAATAATTAAAATTATTTTTAGAAATTTATTTTTTCTATTACCTAATGAGAATGACTTTTTGTAAAAATCTCAGATACTTAGTCAATACTTTTTTTTCCCAATTTTCAAAACTGCAAAGTAATTTCAATAGGTACTTGAATTGAAATTTTAATCATTTCATTGGCACTTTAATAAAAAGGCATCAAGTTACGAATAAAGCTAATCAAATATCTTTGTTATCAATTTGTCAATTTTTTTTAAAAAAATGTTTAATGAATTACCTACCATTATGTTAGTGATGTCCAAAATTGGTCGCCAAAATTTGATTCCTCCTTTTTATAGATTGACTCCTCCCCCTCCCCCCCGTACTCTAAATATACCACACTGAAAAAAACAAATGAATAAATTTTATCCAAAAAAATAACGGGGCACCATTCACAAAATTGGCAAAATTTATTCTTAAAAAATTATATTTATCGCGAAATTTAGTAAAATTTAATAAATTTTTCACTAAATTTCGTGATAAATTTTTTTAAAGAATAAATTTAGCCAATTTTGTGAATGGTGCCTCGTTATTATTTTTTTGATTTTTTTTGGATAAAATTAATTTTTTTAGGTAAAATTAATTTTTTTGGATAAGTAAAATTAATTTTTTTGGATAAAATTTATTTTTTTGAATAAAATTTAGTTTTTTGGGTAAAATTTATTTTTTTGGATAAAATTCATTTCTTTTTGGATAAAATTTATCAATTTTTAAACTTTTTTTATTTATTCTTCATTTCTCATTTTTTTCACTGTACATGGATTGGAAACTGAAATTCAATTTTCATTTTCTCACTGATTCTTTCTTTTCAAATGTATCACTTGACTTTAAAATCTCATCAAGTATTTGCATTTAGTTGTCATTATAAATCGATGACCAAACGAAGTTCATTTCTTCAGATAAGCCATTTAGCCTTCTCGGCACCCATTATCTGCAACTCCATTCAAACGACCAACAATACTACACCATCAACATTGTAAAGTGATTCTGAAAAAAAATGACTTTTCTAAAACCATCGACATTCAAAACAATTAACCGTATTAGGTATGTCCCCTCGGACACAAAAGAAAGAACGAAATTGTAAAAAGAAAGAAGATCGGGAAAAAAACACAAAACCTGTTCATCCTTTGTATGCGCTGTCCCTATCTGCGAACCTGCCCATGAAAAATTCCAAATTCACCCCGCGAATTGTTTTTTACCCGACACATGACGGCGACACTGACATCTCGAAGAGAATTCAATCAATCAACATAAAACTGTGCAGTCTTCTGGCTCGTCTGCTCGTTCCATTTGTCCAATTCTTCAAGCTACCCATACCAGGCCATTATTCGAACACAATAGAAAGGAAAAAAATTCATGTCACTTGTAAGACACGCGTCTTTCTATTAGTATAGTATGTGTGTACAACATGTACTAGACCTAAAAAACAAGCTGCTGCGGAGAGGAAAAAAATGTTTATCGGTGTGAAGGAACGCGCGCGATACGCTCGTCATTTGTCAAAAAAGTAAAAGCGAAAAAAAGCAGCGAGCGAGCCGAGCAAGAGGAAAAAGCATACCAAAAAGGGTAAAATGCTCGCGAAAGGAAACCGTATAGCGAAAAATTTACCCTGCTGGAGTACACGTTTGTATAGGAATGCTGCAGCTCGCCTTATACCGGGGCATTTACACACGCCGTTGTGTATTAGTAAATGCTGCTGATGCTGTGGACGGCGGAGGCAGCGAGAAGGGTTGGTTTTCGTCGTCGAATGTGTACATGTACCTACTATGTGTATACGATGCGAAATACTGGTACGTTCTATTTTCCGCGCCATGCTACCTAATTTCCTGTAGCCGTCTGTTGCAAAAAGGATTCCTCTTCATTCAACAGGTCGAATAGTATTTCACCAAGTCTGCTCAACTTTTTCGACCTCGTACAAGACCGATGATAAATTATTCTATCATGTGTATACTTACTTAGGTATTACTTATATTAATAAAATAGCTGCACCTCGTAATCATATTATTCGCCACATTTGTGTGCCACTAAACCATATACTTAACCTCATATATGCATCTTGCGTAGGTCGACTACCATACCGATTAATATCCTATTTTAGTTCACATATAATCCACATGCGTATACCTATGAGCGTTGGATGAGGCGAACCGGTGAACGTGCGGTGACTACATTTTTAATGAAAAAATCAGCACATTTAAACTGACTCAGCAGCAAATGCGGAATATCTTCACTTTGATGGAGTGACTTTTTTAGGCGATAATTATGCTAAATAGTGGAATTAAATTCTACTCGTGATTCCGTTTTAGTGGGTGAACGAGTCCGTAAAAATATTGTAATTGTGAAATATTTGATGAAAATTTACCCAGAATAAGTGGGTGAGGTTTTTTTTCGCTTCGATTTGACGATAAGAAAGACGAGGTTTGGTGTAACTTTGACGATGCTGCTGTTGAATGTGATGCGATGGTGTTTTAATTGATGGGTATCGTTTGCACCAACGTCTGATGGCGTCAGTAGGAATTTATGGCTTGATGGCAGCGTTGGTTAAAGTGACGTTAATTGTTCGTAAATGTTGGCGAAAATATGGGCTGAGAATAAGATCGAGGTGATATTTGGCATCTTGGTTGGGAAGTGTTTTTTTGATGTGCGATCGGGGTTAAGGAAGGTGTGTCGAGGATGAAGCTGGTTGACAGAATTTGTCAGATTCTTCCGGCTGTGTAATGATTTTTTAAATGTGAAGTAATGTTGTAAAGGATGAATGAAAAATTGTTGTTTTATTACATTTTAATGTCGATTTTGCTATTTCGGATCCGGAAGAGATGCAAAATACAAAATGATGCAACGTAAGTACATACTCTCTCAATTATAAATCAGTGAAAATTATCGAAAATCCTGAGAAAAAGTCAGAATTGCAGCACAGGAGAAAATCAGTGAACATTTTTTTACTGAAAACAAATTGGTGAGAAAAATCACTGGAAAATCAGTGAAAAGTCAGTGAAAAGTCAGTAAAATTTATGGAATTTGCTGAAAATCAGTGAAAATCTTTGAAAAATCAACGAAAATTTGCTGAAAATCAGTGAATTTTGCTGATTTTTCCTGTGCTGCAATTCTGACTATTTATGAGTGATTTTTCACTGATTCAGAATTATAAAGTATAAAGTTTTAATTTAATCCTTCTAGATATTTCACATTAGTTTTTGTACTCTCTCATTCCGAATCAGTGAAAAGTCACTAATAAACAATCAGAATTGCAGCACAGGAAAAATTAGTGAAATTGTTTGATTTTCACTTATCATTTAAAGAATTCTACAGATTTTTCAGTGAATTTTCAAAGATTTCCAGTGATTTTCCTTCACTCATTTATTACTGTGCTGCAATTCTGATTGTTTTTCAGTGTTTTTTGATAAATTTCACTGATTTAAAAATGAGAGAGTACACATATGTCAAACTTGGTAGAATTCATTAATACCTATACCTACTCTCCCATTTCTGAATCAGTGAAATTTATCAAAACTCACTGAAAACAGTTAGAATATTGCAGCACAGTAATAAATCAGTGAAAAATTTTTCACTTAAAGCAAGTCAGTGAAAGAAATTACTGAAAATTAGTGAAAATTCACTAAAAATTCAGTGATATTATGAAATTCACTGAAAAATCTGTGAAATTCTTTGAATAATCAGTGAAAAATCACTAAAAATCTGTATAAATCGGTGAATTTCACTGATTGTTCCTGTGCTGCAATTCTGACTGTGTATCAGTGATTTTTCATCGATTCATGAATTTGCTCTCTGGGTGAATGACATACAACCAGAAAACTTTTTTTGGTACGGGTTGTTTATTTTTAAGGTTATATGGGCATTTTATTACTAACCATTAAAACAATTTATGACACTAGTGAAAAAATATGCAAAATAGAAAAATTGTTGAAACTGACATTTTGAGTGGTGAATCTTGAGGGGAAAAAATTGCAACAAAAAATGTACATCCAGGGGCGTAGATGTGTATAGATTTTACATGTTTAGTCCCCCCCCCCTTCACTATTGTGGCCGAAAAATGAAATTTCGTCTTAAATTAGCTACCTAAGAAACTTTTTTGAAAACTTTTTTTTTTACCTATCGAACTACATTTTTTGAAAAAAAAACACCTTCGTTTTGCTCAGATATGGTATTAAGGCAATTTTTCATGCAAAATTCGCAGGGTTCGGCAAAATCCAGGACAAAAGGATTCCTAATTTGAAATCTGAAATACTCTGCAGAAATGTATTTTAAATCCAAAATTAAAAATCATCCGTATATAGGATTTAAAATACAAATTCCTTTCAGAAAATGGATTAAAATCCAAAATCTAGGTAAAGATGATAAAAAATAAAATTGAAAATGATTCTGAACTTCGAAATGTTTTTATTATAAAATTAATTACAAAATTAGACGTGACTTCGAAACGAAATACCGAGATGCCTGAACCTGAAGCCTGAACACTGATCACTAGATCACACGAAAATTTTTTGGATTTTAAAATAAAAGATTTTGAATCCAAAATCCGAGATCAGTTGCGAAAATGGATTTCAAATCCAAAATCCGGACTTTGAGAATTTTGGATTTTAAATCCAGAAGGATTTCAATCCTGCTTCTGCCCAGCGCTGAAAATTCGTCGTTCTTGATAAAAATTACCATAATTTCAAAAAAAAAAAACATTATGTTTTTAAACACAAAATACCAGACACGATTTTTGATCGTATTTTCTTTAAAAAATATCCTTTTTCATTGGAAATGGCGAATTTTTTTCAAAAAATTACTAGAAAATCAAAAGTTTTTTTTTTGAAAAATCATCTAAGTACCTATTATGTTCTTTTTTTCGTTTTAAAAGCTGAAATTTATCGCATGTTTTTGTAAAAACTAGGTACTTTTACTAGAAAAAAAAAAAAAACATCACCGAAAATTGTTTACGGTTTTCAAAGAACGAAAACGAAAAAAGGAATCATTTTTCAGCCAGAAAGCAAAAATAACCATAATTACTGGTGAAAATTGCATTTTAAAACACCTCCCCCCCCCTCTCCAATCGAAATATGACCCCTTTATTATTTTTATGCCACTGAAAACATCATATATGCAGTTTAAAAACAAAATTTGTTAAATTTTCAAACATTTGAGATTTTAATGGTAGGTAATTACTCTCATTTATAAATCAGTGAAAATTATCAAAAATCATTGGAAAACAGTCAAAATTGCAGCACAGTAATAAATCGGCGAAAAAAATTTCGCTGAAAGCAAACAGTGCAAAAAATTGCGTAGAATTGAGTGAAAATTCACTGAAAAGTCAGTAAAATCTGTAAAATTTGCTGAAAAGTCAATGAAATTCCTTGAAAACCCCGTTGAAAATCAGAGAATTTTACTGATTTTCTCTGTGCTGCAATTCTGACTATTCATCTAGGTGCCAGTAACTTTTCACTGATTCAAAGTGAGCGAGTAGATATCTACACTTTTTCTGCTATATAAGTGGTTTTGAGACAATCGAAAAAATGTCTCATTTTGAGTAACTTCAATGATGGGATGTGAAATTTGAACCGTAGATAGCCCACAGCACCCTTCATCGAATTAACCTCCCCCCCCCGGACCCTCCAAAAGGCTTGGGAAGTCTCTAGTAAAGTCAAAGATGAAGCCAAAATTTAATAATTTTTTTTTTGGAAGGTGAACTGTTATGGACCAAAAGTGAAGTCCCTCTTTCAATTTCTGGTGCCTTGTTTTCCGTAAATCCACTTATGGAAATTGAAGAATTCATAAATTTTTTCATGAAAATTGTCCAACTTGAATTGAAATAATTAATTGATTTATACAAAACGGTTATATTATCTAAAGTTCAGTCATCCAGCGAAATATTCTCCAATTTTTTTCTAAACCCGCGCGAACTCTCGTTTTATTATTATTAATTCCATCAACGATCGAACCGTCGAACGGTGTTTAAATTTTGTCGAATTTTAAACAATGCGCATTAGTCTGAAGGTAGTAGGTAAATTATACAACGGTAATCCATCCGCGTACGCTACGACTAAGTATCATTCGTACGAAACGATAAATTATCCGAAACACGTAGAGAAATTACTTTTTAATGGTTCTTTTTCGCGAAACATTCGACGACGAAGGAACCCAGCAAACCCGACCGAGCTAGCAGGGCGAAGCGAGGTAGTAAAAAAATGACGACGACGACGATGAAAATTCGCTCGACAGAATCGCTGTGTGTACATTCGCTTACATAATTGTTTGTTGGCATTATCCATTCGCTGTGTATAACGAACGCATGTACTACACAAAGCCACACGAGCTCATTAATATGCATAACGTTGCGACTAAAAATTTCATTGTTCTTGACAAGCATTCCGCTGCATGGAAAAAGTTGCAGATTGAAGTCAATCGTCACGAAAATCTTTCGAAAGGCGGATCAAATGCAGCTGAGGACACGGGTGACTGGAAAATTTTCTTACAAACGTGTACCATACTTCTGCGTACCGAATTCGTTGATAGAACGAACGAATGAGGGAGAAAGAGACCTTCGTTGGTAAATATAAAATCGTGTAATCTACCAGAAATATCTATGCAAAATCAATTCACCATAGATTACCGCAGAACAGGCCAATGCAGATTTTTTTTGACAATGTAGTCCAAGGACTTAATTAATTATCATATCGATGTACTAAAAACGATTGTAAATTTAAACAAACGAATATCGCCTCGTTCGATGAAGCATATTTTGTAGTGTATGAATACGAAGAAGAAAAAAAAAGGGAACCGATACAGCATAGAGAAGGAAAAAACATTCTAAAGGAGGTTAAAGGTTAATATTTCAGAACAGCTTGTCAGTTATTGGTCGGACAGCTATCGATCATTAGTTGCCAACTTAAATGCCATTTCCGAGAGATACTGTCAGTGTTTGTTCTTCACATGCAGCGATTGCCCAAACGTTAACAATCTATTTTAAAACGAACCTGTCAAATAGGTAACATGATACTTAAGGGTGTGCAGACTGCAGAGAGCTATTGCTTTTTGTAATTTCGTTTCTGTTTAAAATGGTATTTCGTTGTTCGACTCATTGTGAATTTTATAATTACCTGGTCCCGGTGTGCTGGGAAAAAATAGTACGATGGGGTTTATTTACTTAGATGGATGGAGTATCTGTCTCTGAAGATTGTATCTTTTTAATGGATTATTCGATGAAATAAAATACAGGTCTTAATGTGGAGTACTTATTGTAAAAAATTGGGTTGAAAATATTTTTCGAATTTGAAATTTCTGAAAATGAATTAGGTGTAAATAGAAACAAGAGCAGAAATAGGGAATTTAAAAATACAATTTTTTAAAATTGATTTTTTTGCAATTGATATAAAATTTAGAAAGGTAGGTACCTACGTATTTTTCTCTCGAAAATTTATCGAGTGGTAGATTTTATGAGGTATTTTATTATTTATTTTTAGATGGGAAATCAAAAATCTTTGCTCTTTGGACGTATTTTTGGTGACTGGTGAAAAGTTATTGGTTCAATTTGAACAAGTTTTCCATTTTTGAATTTTTTTAAAATATTTTTAAAATTTGTTGTTTGTTTTTTTATTATTCGCTGCACACTTCTTGTAAGAATTTCAAGAAAACTTTGGTGTCTGGCATGCTGCACCTCATCAGAGATTAGAAAAACCTGTTTTTCTGCTCTTTCCCTTGTTTTTTTGGTAAATTTTTACTCCATTTGTTATAAAACCTCATTTTTTCACTTTTTTGGAATTCTTTTGAATTCTTGCTTCGAATTTTTTCAATCAGTCGTTTAAAATAACTAAGTAATTAAAAAATTGAAATATTTTAATATTTTATTTAGATAGATACCTAATTGCGAAAGGGTTGATTGGGGGAATTTTGACATGCCCTGACTTAATTTTTTCGTTCGACTATTTTTTTCTGAAAATTCCTGATTTTTTATTTTGAATCGAGCATTACGAATTAAGAAATTACCGAAACAAAAATTAATGGCGGATGTGTGTTGTACGTTCCAGTCAGAAATCGACGTTTTTCCAAAAAATGCAAAAATTTTCTTAGCGTGATCTCTTTCTCTACATCTTTGGCTACAAATAAAGCCATTGAATTTCAATTTTTCTCAACCAGAACTGGAGTAGAATTTTCAATAGGTATTTTTAGAACTTAGTGCATTTTGGAAAATGAAAAAAAAAAATCATTTTATTAGTAAATAGGTAGCATCGAAATCGTTAGAGATATCTATGACCTATTTTGCAATTACAGAAAGTGCAACTCACATTCTAAATCAAAATTTGCAAAAATTTCATTTTTTTCAGCTTTGACAAAACCTTTTTAAAACCTACTCTCTCAATTATAAATCAGGGAAAATTATCGAAAATCACTGAGAAACAGTCAGAATTGCAGCACAGGAGAAAATCAGGGAATTTTTTTTTACTGAAAACAAATCAGTGAGAAAAAAAAATCAGTAAAAATTCACTAAAAGTCTGAAATTTATGAAATTCGCTGAAAAATCAGTGAAAATTCGCTGAAAATGAGTGAATTTCGTTGATTCAGAATGAGAGAGTATGATTGATTTATGTTTTTCAGACCGATTACAGTTTTTCATTTTGAGAATTTTTTTTTCTCTCAAAAACATGAGTGATTTTTTTGGTGAGTTCATAGAAAAGATAAAAGTAAAAAATTTCTGACTCGAATAGTTTTTCATTTATTTTTCCTATTATTAAAATACGTTTCTTCCAGTTTTTCAACTCAAAGGTCAAAATGCAAATTTTCGGGGGAAAAAGTTCAATTTTCCATCAATTTTCTTACTCTTGAAATTTATTTTCTCGAATCCGACTGAAAATTGCAATCTTTTATTTTAGGAGATTCTCTTGTCCACTGTTTAATCTAAGATCTTAAACAGGAGCAATATCTTTCTGGCTGATTAAAATTAGTCCTCTGATATTTTATCAGTTTACCTGATTCAATATTTTCAAATTTGATAATTTAAATTTATGAGAGAATCGCTTGAGATGTCTACCTCCGATTTGAACAAGAAAGGGATTTTAGAAAAGAGCTGATTTCAAAATCTTCGTCGTCAAAATCTCGGTTGCTGCCCAAGTTAATTAGGTATTTATACATCGATTTTTGGCAAATTTTTAAAAATTTCAAAATCTTATTTTTTAAAGTAAAAATACCTATGATTTTTTAATAAAAGTAGATACTTGTTGAGTAATATTTATTGATGTAGGTAAAGCAAGTTTTGCTCTAATATCGATCTCACAAAATCGAATTTCTTCCCTAGATATTTCAAATTATTCTACTCTCTAAATCTAAATTAGTCAAAAATGGAATTCCATCTTTTTGATTCAGTAAAACTGATTAATTTTTTAATTTTTTTTAAAAAATTGTCACTTCTTTAGCCAACTTGATAATTTGTCAAAAAAATCAGTAAGTTTTTGATTGAAAAATCACTAAATTTTAGTGAAAATCAATTCCACGGAAGTAAAAAGGCAGAATTTTACCAGATATGATAAATTCAGATTTAGAGGATAGACCCTTCATCCAACGAAATTTTCAATATTAGGATATTTGAAAGAAGGTCAAAAAAACACCTTGTGTGTCCATCTAGAAATCATTACAAGGATAAATTTTCTTATTCAACTACTCAAAAGAAGGCAAAAACAATACAGGATTTTCAATTACCGAAGTTGATTTTTACACCTTCTATAGAGAAATTCAAACTCAACCCCTTTCTGATTTCTGGAAAATCCAGAGCGGCCGAAGATACGAGTAGTCCAATTTTGATCGAAAGGGTCGTTACAAGGCGAAAAATAACGATTATTCCCTTCTTTTAAGTAGACTACTAACCAAGTTCTCAAATTTCATTTTTTTTCATGCTGCCGTAGTCAAAAAACATACGTACTTGGGGTGTTCTCCTGAAAATTACGAGAAGTATAGATTTTTCTGGTAAAATTTACTCGAAAAGAAATGAAAATTTACATTTTAGCTGCCCAAGTGAATTTTCCTGCCTTCTGGAGCAATTTTAAAATAATTTTATTCATAAAAATTGAAGTGTGTTGGAGGCTGCAAAATTTCTAAAAATAGTGAAATTTTAGTTCGGGAGCTCCATGGTAGATATACAGGGTGTTCCAAGAATCGTCTACCAAACGTACTTTTTTAGATATAACCGGGTACCACTAAAAAAACTTGAGATGAATATATTGCCTTTTTAGAAAATTGAAGGGGCAAATGATGCTTCTAAAAAAATCATTTCAAAGAATTTTTTCATCCATGGGAATGGATAGTACATTGTAAAGTAAACAAATTTTCACTTCATGACTTTTTGCCTATCTTTAAAATTGAAGGGTCTGCAAAAAAATTGTTCAAAAAAAATTCTCAAAAAATGAACTGATCAAGGGAATAGATAGTACGTTGAAAACTGAAGAAATTTTGTTCTGTAGACTTTTTGCCTAACATCAAAAATGAAGGGGCCAAGGGTCATTACAAATAAATTGAGAAAATTTAAAAAATTTTGAAGCCCATTTATTTTGAGTGACCCTTAGCTCCTTCATTTTCGACGTTAGGCAATAAGTCTACAGAACAAATTTTTTCAGTTTTCAACGTACTGCCCATTCCCTTGGTTAGTTTATTTTTTTAGGATTTTTTGAACAATTTTTTTGTAGCCCCTTCAATTTGAAAGATAGGCAAAAAGTCATAGAGTGAAAATTTGTTTACTTTTCATTGTACGATCCATTCCCATGAATGAAAAAATTCTTTGATGGGATTTTTTTAGAAGCATCATTTGCCCCTTCAATTTTCAAAATAGGCAATATGTTCATCTCAAGTTTTTATTAGTGGTACCCGGCTATATCCGAAAAAGTACGTTTAGCAGACGATTCGTGGAACACCCTGTATTATCAGGCACCGAATTTTCATCAATTGGAAAAAATATTTTTTTTAAAGATTCAAAAATCCTTCAAAAATTGAAAAATCAACTTTGGCAGCAAAAATTTTGGTTTTGAGGCCTTAAAAATACCCTTTCCAAATTCCCATCTCCTTTTTTTTACAGATGCAGATGCCTAGAGTCGCTAGAGTAGTAGTTTTCTTCATAGGTATGTCTATTTTCCAACTTCTATTAAGCCTGCAAAGGTTCAGATTTCATCAAAGGTCAAATTTTAAAACCCTGATTGATTTTCATATAGTTTCATTTGCCCCTTATTGAAAGTTTTATGTTTTGAATCCTTATCTTGGTTTTGGTGCTAGGACATTTACTTACTACCCATATTAATCACTTGGTGAAAAATGATCCTCAGACCACCCATAATCAATACCTCTCACACCCTCGCACTACTTCGCGAAAACAAAACAATTCATTCGAAACATAGAACCAGAAAAGAGGAAAAAATACCTACAGAGATAAATTTTCCCCGAAAAAAAGTACCATCGAGCCAGTCGTATAAAAAACCATTCTGGTCGCCATCTCGTCCATCCTCCGCTGAGACGAAGCGAATAAAAACCAGTCGTGACATATGAGTGACGCTTCGACGAGAAGAAGACCAAGATGAGTAAAATAATACGAAAATTTTGATGATAATATTGAAAACGACGTCGATACGAAAGCAGAAAACTGATATAATAAAAGATTAGAATGTGACAAGAATGACAGCGGACAAACACAGACAAGGCAGAGGCACCGCCATCGCATATTCCGGTTACTCGCTGCCTGTGCCGGGTATATCTACTTTGGAAACGGCGCAAAGCAAGGGCATCCCAGTACAGTCGGCGGCGGTGGCTATCCGTTGTCACTCAAAAATTTTCAACCGTTTCGAATCCGTCAGTGGGATTTCCACCTCGCCCGTCTAGTTTAGGTCACGAATTTCGTATAGCACTGTGCAAGTCTTACGACCGCGTATATAAAACCATACAAAAGCCTCGAGCAATGTATAAATTCTCGGCATTTCATTTCATTTTTTTCCCGAACTAATTCCGATTACCTTCGTTTTATATAAACTTGACATTTACTGACGGACGTTTTTCATTCTTTCTATTATCTCTCTCCTTTTTTTTAAATAGTGTAGTTTTTTTTTAATATACTTAATTTCAATTTCAAAATCGAGAATTAAAATCTTCGTAGTTTTTTCCAGGTATTTTGGTGGTGGAAGCGTCGTTTTAGAATTAATTAGTTTTTAAAGAGGTAAAAAAAGGGAGAAAAAAACGTGCCAGGAATTCGGATTATGTCGGAACGGTGTTGGTTTGTTTACTAGAGGCGCCTCTCTTTAGACGAGGCACGAATTTCGCGACAAGACAGTTGAAAAAAGTCGACTCGACACGAGTGGACATTGACGAGTGACAATGGTATCCTCTTGTTTGACGGACAAGTACATGAGTACCATTGCACAGGTATCGATCGTGCCAAATCGTCTTGTTTCATCGATACCTAAAACCTGAGCTAACCTTTCTCAGTGGCCTATTTCTCAATGCCATTTTCGGTAATATTTTTCACGAAATAGCACCGACAAATTATACGAGCTGACCTTCGATATGTGTGGTTTTTCGTAGAATGATCTACTGTGGTGTAAAAAATTGATTGATCGTTTCGATTATGAAAATTTCCAGCTAAGATCGATTCCTAGATGGGCTGCTCACAAGGGCGAGTCGGGTCTGTTTTCTCATTAAAAAGAACCATACGATAGTAGAAATGTTCGTTTTTCCAAATTTCGGAAAATATGCATTCAAAATGGTGAATTTTCCCAGCTTGGAAAAATATGAAAATTTTTCTTTCCCAGGTTGAAAAAAATGAGTACAAAATGGTAAATTTTCTCAGCTTGATGAAATATGAGCACAAATGGTAAATTTTCCCATAGAAAATGATCATTTTTTATTAAAAAAAAAAAAAAAAAAAAAAAACAGAAAAAATGATCATGTTTTATGGGAAGATTTACCATTTTGTTCTCATCTTGGGAAAATTTATCATTTTGGGCTCATTTTTTTCAAGTAATGAAAATTTATTGTTTTCAGTACTATTTCTCTAGTTGGAAAAATATGAGTACAAAAATGCTAAATTTTCCCAAATTTGGATTAGAAATGGTAAATTTTCTCAAGGTGGGGGGAGGGTAAATTCTCTCCCCCCTTCCCATCAGTACGTCCCTGAGTCCGGTTCAGAAGATGATTCTGAAGTGAAATTTTTGTATTTTGCTTGAAAATTTATTCGAAGTTCAAATTTTTTCACCGCGAAAGTACAATAATGTTTAATTTTCCCAATTTGGAAAAATATGTATACAAATGGTAACATTTCCCAACTTGGGAAAATATGAAAATTCTTTCTCAAGTTGAAAAAAATAAGTAGGTGTAAAATGGAGAATTTCCATGTTATAGGTACATGAAGTATGGGTACAAATGGTAAATCTTTCCATAGAAAATGATCATTAATTTTTTCTTTGTGTGTTTTTTTAAAATAAAAAAATGATTATTTTCTATGGGAAGATTTACCATTTTTTGAACTCATATTTCATCAAGCTGGAAAAATTCACCACTGTGCTCATTTTTTCTCAAGTTGTTGAAATTTATCATTTGCACCAAGTACTTATTTCCCGAATTAGAAAAATATGAGTAGGTATCTAAGTACAAATGGTAAATTTTTCCAACTTGGGAACAGAAGTGGTAAATTTTCTCAACGGAAGGGGGGGGGAGTTCTTTCTCCTCCATTTTTTTTGTTTTTTCAGAATCGCATACCTATCATAATTAGCCAATTTTGAAATTTCACCAGCTGTAAAAATTTTTCAAACTTGGATTTTCTCAAAAATTTTCCAACTTTGATTTTTACTAATTTAATTTCTATTTTTATTAAAGTATTTTTAAAATTTTCTTCTAATTACTCGTTGAGTTGAAAGAAATTTTGAAAAATATGAAATTTAAATAAAAAATTAAAAGTTGGAAAACTTTTAAGAATTTTTTATCAAAAACATTTTTAATTTGAAAAAAATTTCAAGTTGGAAAAAATGTTTGAAAATGAGTTGAAAAAAATTTTAGAACTCGAAACTGTAACATTTTTTAATTTAAATTTTCTGAACATTTTTCCAATTTCGATTCTTTACTTTTTTTAAAATTTCATATCAAATATTTTTTCCAATAATTTTAAAATGTTCCCTCAATTTTTTCATTTTTATAGGGTAGGTGCTCCACCTATGGCCATACCCCCATCTATGGCCACTTTCACATTCAATTCTAAATATCTAAGCTCTATCATGAGTTTATGAAGTGATTTTTTTTTTAAAGTGTAGTAGTAACGTAGCTACATATCATACAAATCTTTATTTATTATATACCCCAGTGATGCCTTCTTTAAAATTTCATCTGTGGAAAACCTATTGTGCTATTGTTTATTCTTAGGCGGTTTCCTAAGAAATATGGCGAATTTCAATAGAGCTGAATCAATATATTTTGAAAGTTTTTATTGTTGGGGTATATTTTTAGTGAATCATTACACTATAAGAAACTAAAAAAATATGTAGATACCAATTTTTTTTCGTTTTTAAATTAAATTATGCCTATGGCCAGTATAGGAACACTGTAATATGCAAAATTACCATCTATGGCCACCAAGTGGCCATAGATGGAATACAGCGGTTTCCATCTTTGGCCACTGATAAAAATTATGTAAAAATGATCTGGGGTGCGTTCACTTTGGAAAAAAATAAGGTATACCTTATTTAAATAAGGTATAAACAAAGCATCGATGTCCAAAATCGTTCATTAAATTCAAAAATTGCTGGTTATCAAATTTTTGTACCATTTGTTTGTCATAAAAATAGTCATAAATTTTTAGAAGGGTGAAAAAATGATCGATCAAAATCTGTCAGGAACGAAAAATCTGATTGGCTAACGCTTTGTTTACACCTTATTTAAATAAGGTATACCTTATTTTTTTTCCAAAGTGAACGCACCCCAGATTTCTTTGGAGATGATAAAAATTACATAAGAATGATTGGAAATCTTTGGCCACTAATAAAAATTCTGTAAAATCTTCAGATATCTTTGGCCACTACTTAATAAAAAAAAATCCGCTACAATACTCAGATTTGTAGGTATCATTTTTCTATAGATTTCTATTGACGAATAAATTTTTTATAAATTTTGGCAAATATGGTACGAAATGTGGAAAACTTTGTACGAAAAAATACAAGAGAACCCTTCACCAAGTTCGTTTGCGGAAATATTTTTAAATCAAATTGATCCTTCAAGTCATCAAAATTCGTGTGAAGATCAAAATACAGTTGATTTCCAAAATGATGTTTTTGCTACTATACCTGAAGGCACTTACGAATTTGAATTCCCTGAATTGGATTGCTCGGAGCTCGTATATGAAGATAACGATAGTTTTGACGATGTATTGATCAGAGATCAAGAAACTTTTGCTGTTCCAAATAATATACCAGCATCTCCAAACTCTCCGCAGTCATCTACAACTCTATCTGCGACTATAATCTCGCCACCTCCTAGCCTAGGGCAATGTCTAGTACTTTGACAACTCTGTCTTCAAATAATTCTGTTCAACCAAAAATGTCTGAAAATTCAGCTCTATGTACCCAACCTCTGACAAACTTATCTGCTACTGAGATCTCATATCCGACTACTCCAGCTGTTGCTGTTCTGTCATCATTATCACCAAACATTGTTAATCAACTAGTCATGCCAAGAAATCGAGGTCTATCGGTACTATTGCCAGTTCCATCTGTCCGAAATTCTTTGAATTCTTATGCGAAATTTCCTGGTCGTCAATCTTTATTTGCACCTAGAACATGAGGTGGGCGAGTACGTATGCCTAGTGTTATATCCCATCAGGAATGGAGACAGAAAAAAATTCAATTGGAGGAGAAGAAAGCTAACGAGGAACTGGAAAAACAGAAAATTAGAGATGAAAAGCAGCATTTACGAGAAGAAAAGCTTCGATTGAATAAAGAAAAACAGCAAGAGAAAGAAGAAAAACGAAGAATTAAAAAAGAAAAGCTGGTTGATAAAGAGAACAAAAAGGGTAGAAAACTAAAAAACCCAGTACCCAGTAAGTCCAAATGAAGCATTGACTTGAGTATCTACTTACATAAAATAGTAATTTATCTAAGCAGGTACCTGTATTCAATAAATATAATTTTCAATAAAATTTTTCCAGTATACTTAATTTGTAAAAAAAATCATGTGGCCAAAGATGGAAACCTTTTGTGGCCATAGATGGAAAAAGTGGCCAAAGATGGGGGTTTTCGAATTTTTTTTAAAAAACCAATTTTTAAATTACTTTTTGGTTATTTAGGAACACGAATGAACAATATTTCGAATCTAGACACTCCAATTTGTCAAATAAAATTGAGTACACACTGAATGATTCATTCAGTTTATCGTAAACGTCTCTCAAAGTTGAAAAACTCTTAAAGTGGCAATAGGTGGCGCGGCTACCCTATTTTCTTTAAAAAATTGTCCAGGTTGTGTTTTTTCGAGATTAATCAAAAATTATTTAAGAAATTCGATGACCAATGAATGCTTAAGCAATTTAGGTTTAAAAAAGTTTGCCCAAAAGTTTGAATTTGGACTAAGTATGTACTTAGTTGAAAAGTTTGCTGTACTTAATTCATAAAAACAGCCGAATTGTTGGAAGAATTGGAATTTCCATTTCCCAAGTCTCCCTTGACAACAATACCAAAAAATTGAAAAAAATTAAAAATTGAAGAAAAAATAATGAAAATTTTGTAATAATGATAACTTTTTGACGTAATATTCATGAATAGAAAATGGCTTCAAAAAATATTGTTTTACAGGAATGAAAATTCTTTTATTTTATGAGGTCATCATTTCTTAATTTCTCATAAGAAACATGTTAATTTTTTTCAAGATGATTTCCTACCAAAAATAACCAAGTATACTTACCCTAGAAATTCTTGAAAGAAATTTTAAAATTTTGAAAAATTTTCAATTTTTGGTGAATTTAATTTTTTGAAAATTTCAAGTCTGTTTGAACTCTTGTTTTTCTCCTCGATCACATTTTTTGAATAGGTAAATGACATTTTATGCAAATGGTAATTTTTAATCCAGGTGTGTATTTACTCCGAATATTACCTGAGACCTGAGACTTCATTTTTCACTCCCCCCCCCCTCAAGATATATTCAAAAAATATTTTTCTCTCTGGAAAATTGGTCCCTCTTCATCTGCTTGGCCCTTCATGTGGCCTTTCAAAAAGCTTAGCTAGTTCCGCCACTGTTCTCTCATTCTGAATCAGTGAAAAGTCACTGATAAATACTTAGTCAGAATTGCAGCACAGGAAAAATCAGCGAAAGCGAATTTTCGCTGATTTTTCAAAAAATTTCACTGATTTTTCAGCAGTTTTCATAAATTTTACTGATTTTTCAGTGATTTTTTCACTGATTTTCAATGATTTTTTTACTGACTTTTCAGTGAATTTTCACTGATTTTCCAGTGACTTTTCCCTCTGATTTGTTTTCAGTTAAAAAAATTCGCAATTCTGACTGTTTCTCAATAATTTTCACTGATTTACAATTGAGTGAGTGGCTACCCATAATCTCTACCTACTTCCCAAATGATCACGTAAGATTTGAACGACCAATTTTGGTGTCAAATTGCGCGAATTTTTCGCTTTAATATTTCTCCACTACTCATTGAAAGAATATGTTAACTACACAATGGATTAACACGAACATATCGTTGACGTAACCTACGCCGAACAGAATAATTTTATCGAATGACAAAATGATGGTTTTTTTTCCTAGTCTCATCGAAAAAATAAAACAGACGGCAATTAAACTCGATATTAATGATATTGTATCGGTATTTTGGCAGATATTTTATCTTCATATACGGGTTTACATGTTGACGCAATGTATAAATTTTTCACGCGCTCGTTTCGCGCAGCACAGACTCAGCTCTCTCCCTGTGTACGACGACTAATCTATAATACGCCCACAGGTGCCACATAAATCGAATTAGTCGTTCGCATTGAACTTATAAAGTAAATATTGGCTGATATCCATGTCTAGAAATTTTTATACCGCGACTCGCAAACGTTTGCGTAGGGCCCGAGCTCGACCGAGCATTAAGTGAAATTCATTATAATAACGATTATCGTATAATTATCAATAGCTGCTGATGTGCTACGCACCGACATTCGATGTTCTACGTGGTCGTATTTTCACCATCCGTATAAATCGTGATGAATGATCGGAGACGTGAATTGGCAACGTGGCAAAATTTTTTCATAGTGGTGACCACAGCTGGGATATGAGATGAAATTATCCCGGATTTTGAAACAATCGAGATTTAAACGATTGTTACTCAGGCAGTGAGGCAGTGGCCCTCCAAGATGTACTTTATGTTTCATCGACTACTCGTTTACTTATCGTCAACATATTGCTCATTATACCGTCATCGACTTATTCCTATATTAATTTAACAGACTTTGATATTAATCGAATCATCTAGTTTTCTTGTTAATGTCCATCGCGTGGCTGGTCCAGACTGCTGTAGATTTTCGAGCTATCTGGCGTGTAGGAAATTCGCCTCGATTGCGAAAACCGTCCAAATTATGATTATTAATTACGACCAGACGCCGAGAGCTGAGATACAGATTACAGAAAACGTGCCTATGAGTCATACGTTTTAGCAGCCAGACATCAGACTCGTTTGTAAAATAAACCCAGATATTGATAAAGCAAATAAACTGCTGATAATTGCTTATCTTGTAGTTCATGGGTATTTCGAACTTTTATACTTGGGGAAGAGACAGAAAAGCGTGTGCTTTCTGACATTTTTTTTATGAATAATGGTAATACGAACGGAAATTAGTTTTCGAAGGAGCAGAAAATCGAAGTTTTTTAATTAAAATGAAATTTTTATTTTTTTTGATAAAATACAATTTTTTCAAAAAAATTTCTGACAGGTACAAAAATAAAATTTTTCAAAAAAGGTTATCTTTTTTGAGAATTTCCAACATGAACCTAATTTTTTTGAATAAAAAATCGATTTTGTCATTGTTGAGGGAAACTGCTCCCTCTGTCTCCTCACATTCACAGAGTCAGATGTTGAGTGCTGGAACCTTGACTTCAAGTTAACTAAACTCGTATTTCGTAATTCGTACATTCTATAGATTTTCTGGCTAGAAATGACACAATAAAGGGTGTGGTGGAAGTGAACAATTCCCCCCACTCAAAATTCGTTAGAAGTTGGCAAATTGAAAAAAAATTGTCCAATTTTTGAAAAAATCCGAAAAATTGTTGAAAAAAAACTTCCAAATAATTGAGAAATTTCCAACAAGATTTTCGCAAGAAAAAAACGAGCAAAGAATTTTGAAATTTTTCCTCTTAGAATTTTTTCATTGAAAAATGAGATCATTTCACATTCATTTTCTTATTTAATAATTAACCTGTGAGTTTCGAACCTCAAGCAATACAATTCTGATTAATGAAATTAACTAAAAAGTGTATGAAATTTCCTCGAAAAAGAGTAAGTAAAGTATTCCCAAAGAGAAGAGGGGAGGAGAGAGAGATAATTTTACAGACTTTGAAAAATGAAAAATGCTATGAAAAAGCAACATTTTTCCAATTCAAGTGAAGTCTTGTCCGAAAAAATTAACGAATTTTTGAACTTGGATCGTTTTTTTAAAAATCAGCACATCTTCGAAATAATTGTAGAAATTTATTGTTACAAATTTTAAATTTTTATATCTGTTTTTCGATTGATTTGGTTTTCTTGCTTCGGTCGAACACATGTCCTGAGTTCTGACCCACACGTATAGTTTACACGAAGCAATGGTGTAAAAAAAGATATTTAAGTATGATTTTATTTGTAAAAAATCAGAAAATTTTTCAAATCCTGCACATTTTTTCTAGGTCAAAAAATGTATTTTTTTGACAATTTTTGTCAGTAAATTTCGAATTTTTATCCCCTCTTTTGCCCTCTTCCGAGATTTTAAACTCGATGATTTTTTCTGCTTCTTCAAAAAAACAATGTACAGATCTGTCTATTTTATGATAATTGAAAAACCACTCGGTATTTCCTCAACAGCACAAGATTTGCCTAAACAAGAAATTTAAGGAGCTACAGGTTCACCGGAGTATTAGCTAAATGAACCTGTATTTTTTGTTTGGCTGAATTTGAGGAAACTGTCCTTTTTTCCGGAAATTAATTTTTTAAATACTTAGTTACCTATTGAATTTTTGGAGAAATTTCGAAATTTTTTACAGTAATTTACAAATTTCTGCAAGAGTTGTCAGAGTTGAAGAAAAATTTACAAATATTAATAACAATCAGATTTCGAAAGAAAAACATTATGAAATTCACTAAGTATCTGCAGCAATTGATCAGAATAGGTAATTAAAGTCTTATACTTCTTAGTAGGTTTATTCCTTTTTTTTTTTTTTTTTTTTTTTGAAAAATTTACAATTTTTTCCGAGTACCTAATGAAATGATTTTCTTCTCGTTTTTCTTTTATTCGAGTTAGGTGTCCAGTTTAAATGAAATATCTCAATTCAGGGATTTTAGGAGAAGGACATACAATTTTTCATGACAATTTTTTTTTTTTTGGTGTACTTGAAGAGAGGTTAAAATTGTCAAAAATGGAAAAACTGAGGTTTATGCGATTGAAAATTGCCATTTTTGTAAAAAAATTTTTGCGAACCATCTCCGATTGTTTGGGAGAAGTTCTCTCCTGTCTCCTTGTAAATCTTTTTATGAATAAAGTGAGTGGTACTTAAGATTTTCTCTTTACCTTGGTTAGTTAATTGTAAAAACATTGCAGTAAAAAAATTTGATTTAAACTAGTTAAAGACATTTTAGAAAAATTTTTCATTTTCGATGATTTGGCCAGAGTAGGTATAGGACATAATTATCAACATTGAAAATGAATCAGTGGTTTTTACATTTTTTCCATTTCAATTTCAGTTCTCTGTTTTGAATAATTTTTCATTCACGTACATACTTATTGAAAAAAGCTCAACGGAGGGATTTACAGTTCTGCACATTTAGATATGACAGCAAGTACACCATATTATTGACAATTTATCGATTTCGAATTTTTCTATGACATCTTGGCGCTATACGTATTCGTATAACTATTTACGACTTCGTCAATACCTACTCACCATCTGTAGATACTCGTTGATATGTAATATAAATGCGTAAACTCGTACTTGCATCGTAGCTAATTTCATTGTATTTACATTCAGCTTTCGTATTATAGCTTATTATTATAAGAAATCCATAATGTTATCATTATCATTCAAGTACCTACTTCTTCAGGTTTTATTATCGAATCAGTATTATAAAACCAAGTTTGCCGAGCTTCGAATCAGTGTTGTTTTCAAGTTTCGTAATGCTCAATGACATAACGTCGATCTAAATTCGTATATGTATGAAGATCGATAGGTATCCAATAAAATTTTAAGCTTTTCTCAGAAAAATGATACGTGATAAAATCAGTTTGAAAATTGTTCATAATTAAATGAGAAGTAAGTAGATTTTTTAATGAAAATTGAACATTTATTTCATTTCATAAAAAAGAACTATGAAGTGAGGATTCGTATCAATTGCGTAAATTTTTTCAAGTTTGGTAAAAATTTGATGTTTTGATTTTTTTTTCAAGTCCTAGTACTCGCTTATTTATTTTTTCTTTCCAATTATTTTTATCTAATTCGATACTCTTTGTTCGTTCATGTTAAATGTTTCCTAAAAAATTTGATTTTATCAGTCAATCTTTACTTCAATAGGATTTGAATGACTTGCTAACGTACCTAGACCTACGACTACGAGTGACGATAAGTACTCTACAATATCCAGATGATTACGACATTCTTTTCATTATTAATGATAATGAATAATTCTGAATGATATCGGTATTGGAAAAATTAATTTTTTGCAATGCGTATGTTTTGTTCATAAATATTAATCTTTTTTCAACTTGAATAAGCTAAACTGATTGTACGTCGTTTTTATTTCAAACATCGCATATTTCAGATTAAACTTCCGTTCTGATGAGGCTCGAAATTCCATCGAACATTTTGAATGAAAATTTTTGAGATAATGATCAAAAAATGGATTATTTATTGAAAATTCATGACTATTATGGTAATCACGAAAATATTTTCATCTATCTTTGAAATAAAACAAAAAACCGTCGAACATGAACATTTAAATAAAATAACTAATCATAAAAAAAACAATCTCAATAGTTTTTAATTTTAAAATAAAAAAATAATTAAAAATAATAAAATTAATTAAAATAAAAAAATGCAAAAAAATAATCTTATCACTTTATCAGTAGCCAATCAACGATCGGCAAATAAAAAAAATAATTAAAATTCTGCAGTTGGCAACGCTGATTTTCGTAAACGTGAATACTGAATTTTGATCTGTGGAAATTAATTATTCTAATTTCAAATCAAGATGGTGGATTGCGAATTAATTAATTTTACGAAGTTTATAATGAATTTAATCGCGAAAGAAACAAAAGAAAGTGTTCCATTTGTTATATGATGAGCTGCGATGAAGTGAGAAATGTAATGTATCCTAATCAGTCCGAAGTATCGTACGTTCGTGAGAATTAATTCATCGGTAAATACTTACATCCAACGCTTAGCTGATTGTTTACGGTCTAGTTGGTGTTAATTTGCTATCTTGATCGAGTAAGTAATAAGTCTACAAGAAGTTCGTGCTTTTCACAAATTTACCCAGTATCGTTTACTTTTCACAACGTTTGGAAAGCATTACTAACCGAATTCTTATTCGTATCCGTATTCAGAATCTCGTATCGATCGATACCATCGATTTTCTAGTCATCCGATCACCGAAGGAAAATGTTCCCGTTGGACGGAAGTATCTTGTTCGATATTCCTACGTTATTTACAAACAGACGAACCGAAGACTGTCAAAGAGTCGAAGAATTGATAACGTCGCGTCGTATCAGCCGGAAAGATATCGTTGGTAAACGTTTCCTTAGGTAATGTGAAAGCAAAAAGTAAATATGTATTACTGATTGTCCTTAGCTGTACGATAATAGCTACGAAAACAAATTCGACACCGGATTAGGTAGATTTTTTATTTAATTAACGGTACGTGCGCAATGTAGGTTATCAATTTATCTATTTTTAGCCCGAAATCTATTTACCGGTTCGTATCTGCAGCTCAATATCGGCGAATTGGTTTGATTACCAGACAATTAGCCACGTTAGCGGTTAATTTAACGAGCCAAGATGAGAATTACGCTGTGTGCCGGAGTAAAATAATACGATATTTGCCCGCATCGCCGAAACCGAGCAGTTCACGTACAGCTGGTTATTTTATTTTGGAAAAATTCATAATTGATAGCAATCTGCCATCTAGAATTTCGCAAGTTGTAAATTTTTTCGCGTCTCGAAGGCGACGAACGTTAAACTTCTACTTGAATGGCAGATGTTAGCGAAGTGGTAATTTTCGAGCTAGAAATTTTTTCGAGCTACCGTGTAATTAACGAGACGATCGGTATTACATTTGACAATGTGTGATGTTCTCGTCGTGTCAAACTGATAGTTGTGTTTACAGCTGAAGAATACAAATTACCCGGTTCGCTGTGCCTGGCGAGCGAAACAATACGAAAAAACTCAACCAGTTCTATAAATTTAAGTCGTACCCTTCGTACAAAACGCCATAGCACGTACCAAGAATAAAATATGGAGACGCGTGCAACAACCCGAAGAACGCGAATCACGCTGCAATCGAACCACATCGCCACAGAAGAGGAGCAAAAAAGAAGAATCTAATATCTTAATGTTGGAAGATTCGTATTTTAGCCGGGAAATTTACGATTATGGAAAGTTTAAAATGTCAGTTGAATAGACAAGACAATAGCGACTGGTTAACCGCGCCAACCGGTTGCATTGTTGGGTCTTGGTCGAACGTCGTTGGATAATGTTCGCCGTGTATTTTTTTTCTCTCGACTGAATTTCAAATTGCTCTGCACAGATGCTAGCGAACGACAATGTGATGATAGCTTTCTACTCGTGTATGGTAATGAGCTCCTGCTACCCCGTCAACTGATCGTAATTCGAATTTGGCGACAAACTGGAAGCATTGTTTTGCATTGTCTAGGCCTGCTGAAAATGCTCCTCGGTACGGAATCGTGATGCATGATCGTCTGCAACCAGAGCTCGTTGCAATTCCGCTTGGCTTTTTTCAAATAACTCAATCGACGTACTCCAATTAGCCGAATGGCCGGAGATCAAATCGAACGATTATTTTGTCCAGACAACTTCGCGTATCACACTCTGCACCGAGTACCGACCGAACTGGGCCCATTTAATGTGGCAATTTACGTTCGAAATTCGTCCTCGTCTAATACTTGGCACGATACGACGTATTATTCGTACTTATAAACTGAACCGGTTGACGACGACGCCAGCACATATTCAAAATGACGAGAAAAGACACCATATTACGACGTGTACTCGGATCCGATATTAATAGGTTTTAGTGTAGGTTACAAACTTGATTATGTTCGAGTAATCTACCTAGCTATATTTATGTGTTGGTGAACATTCTAAATGCACGAAGACGAAGAAAAAAAAAGCATAGAGAAAAAAAGTCGAAAACCAGTTTTTTCCAAGTGGAAAATATACCATGGTATTATAAAGATCGCGAACTGGTAACATTATCCATCAAGCCGGTGACATTTTAAATTTGTATATGTTCACGATGAGAAACCCCATCTTATTCGTTAGATGATGGCGACTGCGACTTTAGCTTTCTCTCTCGCTCTATCTTAATGTCTGTTCAAATCTCATCAAAATCTGACTACTCAACCGCTCGCTCGTACCTGCTAGTTAATTTATCGGAATTTTTCGATAAACGGCCGTATTTTTTTATCGTTAGCTTATGCCTCGTTGTGCTCTGCTTGATGAACGTAATAAAAATGATAAAAAGAAGAAACTAGTCGGAGGATATAAATTCCGGGTACCGTTCGTGGCAACCTTAATGACTGATTCGACTGATATAATGACAACGGTTTTATCTTTTCAACTTAGCCGCGCTGCGATGCTTTATCCGACCACGTATGTGGTGCTCGGATCGTCGATGGAAAATGTTCAAATTATGTCATATTGTCAGCCATTGCGCTGGTTTCGTTTGGTTTCGTTGTTCGAGCGATTAGATTGGCGGATTTTTAGGTGAACTTGGTGATTTGTTCGGTTATCGGGTGTAATTGCGATACCATTGTACGAGATATCGAAGCTAATGGAAAAATTTGATGAAAAAATATTAATTTTTTTCGTATTTGGATTTGAGGTCCGAAAAAATGACCTGAAATCGTGAAGTATCCGTGTGCAGGCATTCCAAATAGGATCATCGGGGATTTGGTCCAGTTTTTTGTTCTTGTTTTTGTTGGAAATTTGCGGTCATTTTTTCATATTTTTTCGTCGTTGAAAAATAATCAGTAGGTACGAACGTTCAAATTCATTCGAAATGAAATCTCATTTTTGATATTTAAATTTTAAATTTTATTTTCTTATTTTTTTCATTCTCTTTTCACTCGATAACTCAATCAAAGTTGGATTTTATGTTGATTTTAGTGAAAATTTTTAAAAAGGATGACAGAACGTCATCGAAACTCATTTTGTTACTCGTATATCCTGTCGAGAGTTGTGGGACGCTGATTTAACCTCAGAGGGACATGAAACGACGTTCTACTTTAAGAAAAATTAATTTTTAGCTTAAGAATTGAAAAATTTCAGTTTCAGTTTAAAAAATTGAAAAAAAATCGTTTGATGGGAAAAATATTTTATTTTAGTTTGAAAAATTGAAAAGAATTTATTTTCAACTTGAAAAATTGAGAAAATTTCAGTTTATTTTTAAATTGAAACTGAAATTTTTCAAACTAAAATGAAGTGTTTTTTCATCATACGAATTTTTTTTCAATTTGAATTGAGAAAAAAATCGTTTGATAAGAAAAATACTTCATTTTAGTTTGAAAAATTGAAAAAGTTTTTTGAGTCGTTAAAACATATAAAATTTTGTCTGATTTGGATACGTTCCAATTTTTAAGACCCCTCCCCCCCCCTCAAAAAATCTCAAGTTTGATTATTTGTAGAGAAGAGAGGAAGGGAAAGCAGTTATATTGTCATGAGCTGCCTCACTGCACAATTTTCTTGAAAATTATTGGAAATTCAATATTTCTCTGAGAGTTGGAAGTAATACCAGCAAAACGTAGAAACTTCACTGAAATTTTTCATCAATTTGAACTTCTCGTTGGAAAAAAATTGAGCTGAGTATAATTCAAAGAAAGGAAATGGAAGAATCCAAAACCGTCTTTTCCACTGAAACACTGGAGGGGGGGGGGGCTATGACCTAAAAAACCAACAAAATTCGTAAATCCAAGATGATTGAAGTTCCTTAAAATCCTGTATGAAGTGACCTCGGTCTCAATTTTTTAAAATTCGGTTTCAAATTCGAAGACTTTGAGAATTGGAAAGGGGTTGTGAGGGAGGGTAGAGGGTATTAAACTGGTATTTGAACTGGACGTTTTGTACATAGGTCTGTCCATTGTCACACGAAATGAACAACAAAGTTATCGAACTATGCATGACTATGCGCGATCTCGTTCATTTTTTTCGTCATCTTCACCGATACATTGATCATCTCAGCTGTTAACTGTACTTTTTTCTCAAAATTTTAATTTTTTTCAGCTTTTGAAATTTTTTTTCATAATATCAATTTTTCAACTCTAATAAATTTTTTTTCCTACTAAACTTTCTTCCTCAAAATTTTTTTTAGCACCAAGATTTTTGATTTTTTTCAATTTCTTCGATTTTCATTTTTGTTAAAATTTTCTCATTTTCTTTACTAATATTCATCTAAATTATCATAAGTAAAATCTTATTCTTTGATCTTAAAATTTTTAAAAAATCGACATTCTATAGATTTTTTGTCGCTTTAAATTTTTTTAAATGTTTTTCAACCAAAATTTGAAAAATTTTATTCTAAAAATTTCAGAACTGGAAAATAATTCGAGAAAAATATTTGAGCTAAAGAATAGAATTTTGAGAAAAAAATTTCAAAAGCTGTAAAACTTGAACTTGGAGAAAAAATTTTGAGAGCAAAAAATTCCTAGAGTTGAAAAATAAAAACTACATATGTAATTTTTGGAAGAAATACCAGAGTTGAAAAATTTTTATACCTACCTGCAAAAAAATGGAAGAAAAAATTTCAGAGTTGGTAAAAATTTTATTCCAGATGAAAAAATTTTAGAATTGAAAAATACCAGGAGAAAAGGAAATTAAGAATTGAAACTATTTTGAGAATCGAAAAAAAAATTTGGGTTGAAAAATTGTTGATTTCGGTTTCAAATTTTCAAATCAAAAGCTAGAAATTTTATCGACTTTTTAGCAAGCTCTTCGTTCCTGCTATCTTACGAGACAGGTTGCGAAGTTGCGATTCAAGCGAACGATTTACATTTTGTTGTTCATTCCGTGTGAGAATAGACAGACCCACGTTTTGTAGAACGTTTTGTTTTAATTTTTAATTGAAAAATTTGAGGATATGACTTCATTTAAAAAATTCTTGTGGTGAAGTAAGAACAGATCAAGAAGAGTGAATGCAAAAATATTATTTCAAATTTTCTATTTCAAAAAAATTCTAAACGACCAGTTCGTTTTTTTTAATTTTTATGAATTGTTACGAACGTCTTTGAGTGATGTAGAATGGGGGGAGGCGAGGGGGGAGGCCATCTTAAAATATAAAAAATTACTTTATTTTACTAATGATATTTCACACTAATTTTTCATTGTTTTGTATTCATTGCCTGTTTGTTGGAAGGGGCGAGGGGGGAGGCGTTCGTGACGTGATTTCCAGAAAATTTGTCAATATTTGCCACATAATTTTTTCACTTTTTATTTCTTAGCTTTGATCAGAATTGGGTACTCAAGTTATGTTTGCTTCAAGATAGATTCAATTAATATTTAATACACACGAAAAAAATTGAAAATGAGCAATTTTTGGTCCCTTTTTTCGGTGAAATGAGGTCTCTAAAGTCTCTCTCTTTCTCTCCTTTTTTAAAGATATTGTTGGATTTTGCAGAAAACGAAAATTTCCCCCAAAAAAAGTCATCACTTGGAAACATTTCCTCTTTAAACCCACTTTTTTCGACCAAAAAATGCAAATTTGCCAAAATGGGAAAGACAGCCTGTTCCTTCTGTCCTCCGTTCGGTTCAGTGCTTCCCCAAAAGTCAATCCATCACTTTTCTCCTCTTTGAGTGATTATTGTCGAGAAAATTATAGTAATTTGCGTTCGTACATTGAATTCCTACACCAGGACAGGTTTGCCCTCCCTTTGTTGATTTTTCGTCTTCTTTGTGTCAAAATATCTCACTTCGGCTTATAATAATATCGAGACCACTACAAAGGCCAAAACAGGTGTCCTCGTTAAGAGCATCTCGTCATCTAGTTAATTTAGTGGCACGTTATTCTACCCCTTTCGAAATACCAGTTCTTAAACCATATCTGACGGATTGTTTATCGAAAGAAAAAGAGCCAGGGGAACCGAGCACCGAGCGGTGAAAAAATTAATAAAATACTCGTTATCTGCGCGTACGAAGGCTGCAGACACTCGAGAGAGCCGGTAGCACCCTAATAAACAACTACAGATCGACGCTGCACTTAAGATTCCTCGTATGTACATGGAAGATAAACCAAACTCGATGCACAAATCAGAAAGGTACCATAAACATCAAGGACATGTTTGGCCAATGATATATCTGACTCGGTTACCTGGACTGTAAGACCGGAGAGAGACGAAAATCACATAACGTCTAATTTCGGCTTAATTAAAAATCGAAAAAAACAGACATAATCCGATACCACGGATGGCGCAGCACCGTTTCCTTGCCCAAGTCACGATGACAACGACTTACGACGTAGAAAAAGACAACCGCAACGACGTTATATATTTTTAAATGTCTGTAGAAATTCGATGCCTCTCGCTCTCTCTGTCCGTGTCGTCTATCGTGACTTATACCACGGAATTAAAAACGTTACTCGTTCGTAGCTCCTCAAAAATAGAAGAGTCTTTAATTCTGTCATCATAATCGACTGACAACGTTTCACTCGAAAATTGAACTTCCGTGACGAAAAGTTTTTTTTTTCTCGCTGCTAGTCTTAATTTAATAGCCGCGTGAAACGGCGGGGCAAAAATTGTCGTTGCGTAGAAATACGTAAGTACCACGACGCCCGCAGCTAAGGTGTTATTAACTCTTTAACCCGAAAATTGTGTATAAATTTTACTCGTTTGCCGCCACGCAATCGTGTCACCTGTCAGTCATATTTATATGGAAGAGCAGCTGGTCACATGAAGTAGGGTATTTGTTGTTTGGATTAGGTCATGTGTGTAGTTAATCCTTTTCCCTCTCGAGTTGGATGTGTTTCGGTTTGGGTTTATTAAATCATTAGCGTGGTAATTTCGTCTCTTTGGAGGTTTTGTGTTAATGAGAGAGAGTGGTTTTAGGTTCTGGGTGAGGTTTTCTGTTATGTTGCGAATTTTAATGATTCATGATCCATGATCCAGAGAGGGGGGCTGGTGATCGGTCAGATGTTTTTGTGAAACGATCGTTCGATGTAGAAATTGGGAAATTTAATTTTTTTCGATCTTTGTTTTTTGTGAGAAAAGTTTTTTTCCCTGAAAATTGTTTGATTGGTTGTTTTTTCTGAGATATCAACAGATGAAATAGGCTCGATTTTTTTTCTTGAAATGACTAATTGTTTTTTTTCTGAAAATTGTTTGGTTTCTCAATTCTTTTAGTTTTCTTTTGAATTTTTTCTCAAATTAGGTTGTTTTTTTTTGTTTTTATGTAAATGAAAATTTTGGTTTGATTTTTTCTGAAAGTGGCTTGGATTTTTTTATTGTTTTTGAATTTGTTTTTAAAAATTATTCATTTAGTTTTTTGGGTTTCATTTGAAATGTGTTTTTTCTTACAATAGTCAGCCTTTTTTCTTTTTTTTCTGAAGGTATAACTTCACTTTTGATTTTGATTTCTGTAAAAGTAGAAATGGGGTAAACTTTTAAGTGTTTTTCCTCTTTAAAAGCTTACCAGAATTTTTTTTTCTAAAATCAACTTGATTTTTTTGCATTTTTTTTTCTTTTTAAAATTGGGTTATTTTTCGAGTTTGTTTTGAAAAATGGTTAATTTTTTTTTAGGAAGAGAGTTCGAGTTTCTTTTGAAAAATTTGTGATGTCTCCTAAAAATGGGTTTCCTATTCGTGTTTTTTTTTCCTGAAAATTGATTAATTTTTTTTTTCAAATTAATGTTGTAAAGTAGTTTGGTTTCTGTCTTTTGCTCTGAGAATGACTTGATTTTTGATTTAATTCTAGAAATGACTTATTTCAGGCATCATAACGGGTCACTTTTTTAGGGTGTTTGTCACTTTTTTCGACTTCGGTCACTTTTGGTTACTTTTCACGTTTAAAAGGTCACTATGGTTACTTTTTTCCCCTAAAAAATCACTTTTTCTTCGCACTTCCAGGCAAAAATTCAAATTTTTACGTAGAAATTGCTATTTTTCAAAATTCTTCAAGAAAAAAATGAAAAACTGATTTTTGTTAGTTTGTTTGTTGTTTTGACAAAGGAATTTAATAAATGAAATTATTCACGTATTTTCAGTTGATTTATTTTTGAAATGTTTGCAGAAAACTACAAAAAAATTCCCCCCCCCCAGAAAACTGTAAAAAAATTGCCCTTTGAAAAAAATTGAATTTTTGGTCACTTTTAGGTCATTTTTTGGTCACTTTTGCTCAAAAAAAGTTACTAAAAGTTACTTTTTTCTTCAAAAATTTCGCTATGGTGCCTGCTTATTTTTTCCTGAAAATTGTGTAGATTTTTGTTTTTTTTTTTTTTAAATCTACCTCGAGGTTTTTTGTTTTTTTTTGAGTTTGTTTTGTAAAATGTTTTTTTAAAGAGGGTTTAGCTTTCTTTAAAAAAAATTATATTTTCTTAAAATAGTTTCCTTTTTTTTTTTTTTTTTTCATATTTATTTTCAAAAATGTTTTGATTTTTAGACTTTTATTTTTGGTTTTTTGCACTGAGAATGATTTGATTTGTGATTGTTTTCTGCAAGTAAACTTTCATTTTTTCTGAAAATTGTCAAGTTTTTTTTTAGGAAAATGGTTCGGGTTTCTTTCAAAAAATTTGTGATGTTTTCTAAAAATAGTTTATTTTTTGCTTTTTATTCTGAAAATCGAAAACTTATTTTCTTCCTTAAGCCCTGTTCTCTCGGAGCGGTTCACATATTTTGATACCCTGCTTGAAAAATTCCAAAAATTCAAGATTTCACCCCTTTCCCTCACTTCCCTTTGAACCGTTTTGAAAAAATAATGTCAGAATCGAATTCAGGAAGCAAAAGAACATATATTTTGATACCTTTTTTCTGAGTAACTTTTTGTTTTTTTTAAACGATACGTTGAGGTTATTCATTTTTTCTTTTTTTTTTGAGTTTTATTTGAAAAATGTTTTTTAATAGGACTTGGTTTAGTTTTCGTTTGAATTGGGATTGGGATTGGTGTTTTGTTTTTTGTTTTTGTGTAAACGAAAGTTGATTTTTTTCTGGAAGTGCCTTGGATTTTTCGTAAAAATTTTTGTTTTTGAGTTTGTTTTTGAAAATAATCAGTTTTTTGTTTTTCATTTGAAATTTGTTTTTTTGAGAATATAGTCAGCCTTTTTGGTTTTTTGCTCTTTTTTTCTGAAATTAACTTGAAATTTTTGTTTTTTTTCTGAAAGCGTATTATTTTTTGAGTTTGGTTTGAAAATTATTTGTTTTTTTTTTTTAGGAAGATGGTTAGGGGTTTCTTTCGAAAAATTTGTGATGTTTTCTAAAAATAGTTTATTTTTTGCTTTCTATTCTGAAAATGACCTATATTTTTGTCTGAGTAGCTTTTTGTTTTTTTAAACTACCTTGAGGTTATTCATTTTTTCTTCTTTTTGAGTTTGATTTGAAAAATTGTTTTTGAAATAGGACTTGGTTTTCTTTTAAAAAATTTGTGATGTTTTCTAAAAATCGATAGTTTTTTTGTTCTGAAAATTGTTTGATTTGTTTTTTCTCTCTTTTTCTTGCTTTTGAGGTTCAGTTTTATTTCTTATGCCTCAAAAAACCATTTTTTCATTTTTTGAGGATTTAAAAAAATTGTTTTTATCTGAAAAGGAAATGAATATTGAGAATTCTATTGAAATAATCGATTAAGAAGTGTTGATTGGGGTATTTTTACGTCCTGATTATGATTTTGGCGTCACAGTTTTTTTCCCATTTTTTTTCCATGACATGAAATGTTCAAATTTTGAAAATTTGTTATGAAAGAAGAATTTAGAAATTTTTTTTCAGAATTTTGTGCATTTTTGATTTTTTCTAAATTTTGGAAATCATGAAGGATATCATCAGTTTGTTAATACACAAGGGGGCAGCTCATCTTTGGATTACGATTCTAAAGAAATGATTTTGCATGTAACACTTTTGGAAAAACACTCTTTACGAATGTGATTTTTCTTCGTCTTTAGTTTCGAATGAATTTTCGATCATTTGAAATTTTGAAGCTTCATTGCCCCTTCACTAGTTAAAGAACTCTTGCTCGTACCAAAATCTTAAGCTCAATCATTTGAAAAATCAAAACTTACTTATACCCAAGTCTGAAACCAAATCATCAAATTGAAACTCATAAAAATGACAACTCTACAATTTTATACAATTACCAACACATCTTGGGAACAGCTTATCATATACCGCTGCTCATTCAAAAACACAATCCACGACCATCTTCGCCTCACGTCAGAATTCGAAAGTACATCAGAATACGAAATGGAAACGATTTCAAAAAGTAAAAAAAAAATAGCTTTAATAACGTGTTTGTTGCTGTCGAGTACACACACATTACGTACGAACGTTGATCACAGAGTGAAAAAATTACAGATAGAATACATTTTAAGAATGAAATTCTCAACTATCATATTAGTAGCCGGTAATTTGGAGAAATAATTGCACTTATACGGCGGACAGGCCGAGCTCGTTTATACAGTGTTTTTTTTCTCATTTCTTTTTTTTCTTTTTTAGAAGCAGGCTAATTATACACGATATATTGGAAGTTGACCCGTGTGTTTTGCCTCTGTAAAAAAAGAAAGAGAAATGAACGTGTGGTCAAACGAAGGAGTCATTTGAGACGCGGTAATTACGGGTTAGGCGTTGTAAAAATATATAGGACTGGTGAAAAATCCAAACGGCTGTCCCGTGCATCGCCGTTCGTTCGATTTGGGAAGATTGACGGAATGTTTTACCGACTCTTCCCTTCATCGTAGTCATCGTCGTACAAAAAGTATACGAGTATGTCCCTGTATTGCGCGGAGTGGTATACGCCGAGTTCGATCGTTTATCGTATTTAAATATACGGTGTTTATCCGTCCGTCAGCCTCTATGACGCGCTCAATTAAAAAACCTATCAAAGTGTCAATCAAACGTCAATCATTTTGAAGGCACGCCTGCCCCGTTGGATCTTCAAGACTACTTACAACCCGTAGGTAGTAGATACCTCGACGTCGACGGAGCGGCGAGCGGAAAAAAATTATTTCTGGTCCCCGAAGGTGATCTTTTATATACCAGTTCAAGTAGGAGTTGGAGAAAAAAAGAAAAATTTTTCGATTTCATTAAAAATAAAGTTACGCCGGGTACGAGTGTGTGATGCCGGATTGAAATCTGTCAAGCGTGGGATACCGAAATCATACTGGAAGGCTGAGTCGAGCCGGAGATGATCCTGAGAAGAGCAGGCGCCCTATATGGCCCACGAAGGCGCCCGATGCGAACAGGTGCTCGGAATTGTCCAAGAATACGAACGTAGCCTGTCTTTTCATTGAATATTGTTTCTCTAAAGGTCTTATTTTTCTCTACGATAGTGTAGTTGATTCCATGTTGTATCGTGGAACGCGTTTAGCTGTCCCGAGATGTACGTCAATCATCCATCGTCTGCTGGGCTGCGCGTTGTTTTACGAAAAATCTCTACGTGATGATTTTTTTCTACCAGGTTATTAATTTTTTTCTCAAATGGGCGAGTTTTTTGCAAGACGGCGTTTCGTAAGAGAAAATGATCTTTCGAGGGTGCGCAGTTGAAATTCGAGGGTCTGAAATTGGTCATTTGTCCGAGCTTGGACAAACTGACCATGTAGAAAGACATCATATAAAATTGTAGGGTGGGCGAGGAAACCCAAAAAATAACAAAAATTCCGCTTTAGTAGCAAAAAAAAAAACAGAAAATATCGAGAATTTCGATAATTTTACTACAGAAAGCATGAATATTTTAACATTTTTCCCTTGAATTTTTCAATCAAAGGATTGCCTCTGAAAGTTTTTTCAACTTAAATTTTTTATAAAAAATTTTCAGACTCTGCTCTTTTTTGTGTTCATTATTCATTTCATATTTTGATTTTCAAAAATTTTTGCTCTGACTTCGTCCGGAGGCCCGAACTAAATTATTTTTGTTTCTCATGTTTGGAATTTGATGGATTTCTATGGATAAAAATGTCTTAAACTTCATCCTAAATGTCTATATTTGGTGTTTGAAATTTCTTTTATTTGAAAATGCCACCTTCTCTTTATTCGTGTTGAATAATTTTTTCCCCTAAAATTTAATTGGTAAAAAATCCATAAAATTCGTTCCACAAGATTATTTTTTTGGATTTGAAATTTTTATCTTGGGTTCGCTGGGGCCAAATTCATGGAGGAGGCAATTAGAAAAAAACTGAAATTCATCAGTTGAAAAAATATTGGAGAGTAGGAAGGAGGATATGTTTTTCCAAAGCTCAGGAAGAAATTTCAGCAGAATTCGTTTGAAAGGTCCTTCTAAAATCCTGCCTGTTGATTTGGAGAATTTATTACACACCTTGAATGTTTTTATTTTGCTCGTGAATTTGTATTATTTTTTACCCAATAAGTAATACCTTTATCAGAGTGAAATTGCCAAAAAAAAGTACTTGAAATTTCATGTAAAACGAATATACGTGGGGGGGGGGGGGAGATGTGACCAAAAAAGTCCTCGAAATTTCTTTTAAAACAAGTATGAGAGGGGTCTTTTTGGGCAAATTTGGAGCGATAAAAATAGACAAAAATGGCACGAAAAACCAGAAAATATGAAGAATTTTCATTTTTCAGATCCACCAGACACCCTGTTATAGCTTCGTGATAAAAGGTGGCAAATTTTCCGAGCTAGAATCAAAGCTGGGAGATAATGGTGGGAGGGAGGGGGAAATGGAAGTACTAAAAATTGAAAATTTTCCGTTTCTTATGGAAACTGTTTGGACTCAGAATATATAATTTTTAGATTTTAATTTGCAATTTCATCATCAGGATCAGTGTTGCCAAAATTTTAGCATGATGCCAAAAATTATGCTAAATCACGCAACTTTTTTTTCTTTCATTTTTGGCTTCCTGGCATCATGAAATTATGCCAGGAAGCCAAAAAACACCAAAAAAAAATATACCAAATCTAGCATAATTATGCTGAATTGGCGACACTGATCAGGATGATTTGCTCCCTTCAGTCATTGTAAGACTTGATCGTGGAATTTTTACTAATCCATGTTTGAAAAGCCTTTTTTCACAGCTATAATTGAATCAGAAATGCAATATCCAACCTTTGGAATTGCATTCGGTCGTATTCGTTCCATAAACGCAAGCAAAAATTATTCAAGGGAGGGGTTGAATTGGAGCAAAAATGGGAGGAGGGAGAGGTTCAAAGTTCGTGGAAAAATTGAGTAATCTGTTATTTAGTGACGTAGCCAGGTGGGTACTTTCTGCATCTGAATATCTGAATCAGTCAAATTTGGTGAAATTTTGACTTCTCGAATCAGAGAAAAATCACCGATTTTTCACTGATCTTTCACTCTTTCAGTCAAAAATTACTGATTTTTTCTGACCACTCGGGAATTTTGACTGAAAATTGAGTGATTTTTGACTGAAAGATTAATGAAAAATTACTGCTTTTCAGTAAAAATTATTCTTGGTGTTTATTCAAAAAGGCATGAATTTCACCAAATTTGAATATGTTCATCCGAGAAATTCATAGTTCGATTTCAACTCTACCCGAGAGAAGCGAGGGTGATAATTTTTTTAATAATCATATTCGATTTTTGAAAAGCAAAACAAAAAATGAAAAATCTCTTTCTCAAGCTTAATGGGGATGCAACCCTCCCCTTGAATGTGTCTATGGATGCGCATCATCGATCTTTAAAAAACTCGAAATTTTTTTTGGGCTATAGCCTGGTTTTAGTTTTTCCTACGAATCACCACAAAATTTCTTATTTTTCCCACATTAAATTCCAAAATTTTCCTCGTTTTCCCGACACTTTTTTTGTCAAAATCATTTTTTTGCAACATTTTATCAAGATGGGTAAAATTTGATTTCGGTTCATATTTTCATATTTTTTTATCAGGGTGTCTAACGGTCAGGATAAGTCAGTTCGATCAGTATAAATCAGGATTTTTGGGTAATTTATTCAAAAGGTCGTGCTTTTTTCAAAAATTCCATAAAAATTACCCTTGATAAATTGAAAAAGTTTAATTCAGTTTATTTTTCGTTTGAAAATTGTTTCTTATTATTAATTTTCCATTAAATAGCTACAGAGACACTGATGTATCAATTTTTTGGCGAGGTGGGGGAAGGGGGTAGTACTGGAATACATTTGCTCCAAACACACAGATGCATATTTTTTTTGGGGGGGGAGGGGGTGGCTCTCAGAAAAATCCTGCAAAAAGCCATTCCAAAAGGTCAGGATAAGTTGATCTTTTTCCTCAACAAATTTCGTTAAGACACCCTGTTTATTTATCGAAACAATAAAATAATCAGAAAATTTACATTCTTGGTTGGTACAGACTATTGAAAAAATTATAGGATGGAGAAAAAATGTTCCCCAAACGAAACGGGGTCAAATTTTTTGTAAAAAATTAGCAAAGGATATGCCTTTTAAACTGTTTTTCAACTTTTGGTCAGCTTTCATTGATTTTTCCCCTTTTTCTTGTCCTTTTTCCAAAAATTCCCACGTTTCTTCTGTTTTTGAATAAATTTCCCAAAATTTCCCTTTTTTGAATGCATTTTCCAAAATTTCCCTTTTTTGAATAAATTTCCCAAAATTTCCCTTTTTTGTTCGAATTTCCCGCAATTTCCCATTTTTCCCATAGTCTTTGAAAATCCCCACAAAATGGGAACCTCCTCACAATACCCCATCTCTGAAAAATCATCCCATCAGGACACTCATATTTACGAACTTGTTACGCTTCACCGAGGTAAAGTAGGCTGTGAAATTTCGCCTCGATATTCCGCATGTGTGAGCGAGAGATGAACACATCGGGTACAGGAACTAGATAGAAGCTGCATTTGCGGCTGGCGATTGAACTCGTTGATCTTTTCAACGCAACATCTCGTAAACGGGCGCAGATTGATTACAAACATTAATGAGATAAGTTGACTTCACGGGTATATTTTTTGCCGATGCCCGGATAATCGAGTGATATTAATTCGTTTTCTAATGTATTCGCGTCCCGGCTACGGACGCCTGCTTCTTTCTGCCGAAGAAAGTACCTCCGCGAAACCGGTTTACCTGCGTAGTAAATGTGCGAATGAACGTTAAAAAACCATCGTGTTTGGCCGGCGCAGCCCGGCGACGCAACTCGAACCGGTTAAAAATAGATGAAAAAAACTTTCCAGTATTCGGATATATAAGTACGTACGATAGCCACCGCATGAACGGATGCCATGTGCCCGCATGATTGACACACGCCATAATATTAAATGGCCTTACGCGCGTTGCAGATGTACTGACCGATTCTGCGTCGCGACCATTGCCGATCGTGATGACCTTTTCGCGTACATCAGCCAAGAATGTGCCAAGAAGGATCCAATAGCCCTGTTTAAAATACTCTTTCGTAAGATGGGTAAATGGATATGATTGACATCGACATTATTTTTTCTAAAAGCTGTGCCATCGTGTAGAATACGAAGAGTTAATAGAATAATTAATCTAATTAAGGTTACACGGCGCTACCGCGTTGACGAGGTTGTCACCGAACCTTACCTTGGACGAATATTAAAAATTCTCCTAGTATACGACGATCTCTCACTTGCACATACGCCAACCTTTCGTATCCCATGCTCGGTGTATTTTTTCAAAACTATAAAAATACAACGATATTCCCTTTTTTTTTTCCTCCTTCGCTCTTTCCACCAACGCATTGTATTATGTATACCACACGACGAGGAAAAATACACCATGTACGACGATGGCTGCTAAAGGGTAAAGAGGTGCTATGCACTGCGGCCGCATCGCCGGCAACATCGCTTCGCATTCTAAACTCATATACACTGTGTATATATATTTCGCCGAATACTGACAAAAATGACGGATTTATGACTCATGGATGTTGACTGTTATAGCTCACTATAGCTCGGGTAATGCAACCGCGTCACAAGAACATAAATTATACAATAAAACAGACGGAAAGATAGACACCAACGTTTACCATTTACCACGATTTTTGGTTTTTTGTGTTCGGCTCGTTTGCTGTGGGAAATATACAGCCAGCCGAACTAGCTACCAGTGATTTCCAAAAAATTTAATTAAGCTGGGTCGCCCAGCGTAGCGAACTGGCGATGAGCGATGACCCTGCGTCTCTTGATAAGCTGATGGCGTTCCTTGGTGAAGGATTTGACTTTCTATGTCTACGATCTCGCGTCTATATGATTTTCTTTTCTCGATGCGTGAAAATATAAGAGCCTGGAGATGGGCCAAATTAACGCATAACAAAAGATTAATGTAAACAGAGGTTTTGTTTAACGTTAATACCGCCGAGAACAAGAATTTATTCGTGTATCAGATGATTTTATTTACAAATATTCGCGTTATTTAACCGACGCCGTATTGAGGTGATTGATGAGCGTTCAAGGTTGACTGCGGCCACGCTATGGGGTTTTCCTCCATAATAAGTAGATATAATGTTGAATTTGGATAGCAATTTTATTGCGAATAAGAATGTTGAAATTTGCATGGAGAGTAGACAGTGAGAGAATTCAACTTGGTGTTCTATTTGAAGAAATTTGCAGCTGGGAAATTGTTTGTGAAAAAAAATTGGTCTGAAAATTTGGCCCTTGTTTTATTGCGGAGGCAGCTGTTGCCAAATTTCTGAAATAGAACGCAAAATGAAATGCTCTTTTATTAGAAAATATGATTCAGTTGGAAGATGGGAGGGGGGAGGGGGGTGAAAAATTTATTTGAAAACTTGGTGGTTGAAAATGTGAAATTTTAGTCATTTGCAAGGAACAATGATGAATGATTCGTTTGAGAATGTGTAAAATGTGGCATTTGGTTTATCGCGGTGGCAGCTGTTGCCAAATGTAGAAAATCATTCGAGAAATGTTCAAGTTCGAATGAGCGTCCTGAATCTTGATTTAACCCACCTGAAGTAAATGAGGGGGGGGGGTGTTGAAAAGTTTGTTTGAAAACTTGGTGGTTGAAAATTTGAAATTTTAGTCATTTGCAAGGATGAATGATTCGTTTGAGAATGTGTAAAACGTGGCATTTGATTTATCACGGTGGCAGCTGTTGCCAAATGTAGAAAATCATTCGAGAAATGTTCAAGTTCGAATGAGCGTCCTGAATCTTGATTTAACCCACCTGAAGTAAATAGGGGGGGGGGGGTTGAAAAGTTTGTTTGAAAACTTGGTGGTTGAAAATTTGAAATTTTAGTCATTTGCAAGGATGAATGATTCGTTTGAGAATGTGTAAAACGTGGCATTTGGTTTATCACGGTGGCAGCTGTTGCCAAATGTAGAAAATCATTCGAGAAATGTTCAAGTTCAAATGATCGTCCTGAATCTTGATTTAAACCAGCTGAAGTAAATTCGGAATTATGCTCGGAAAGATTTGTTCTTTCATTTTTCAATTTTTCTTGAGTTTGGACTTCGAGTTGCGAGAGTGTGATACTTGGCAACGTTGCTTTTCAAAAAATGCCAAATTTTAGTAATTCGCTTTTATTTTACAGTTATTTTTTTGTGAGATTGAAAATTCAGGCGTCATTCATATTGAAAATTATGAATAGTTCTTTTAGGCTTTGTTGCCAAATTGAACCAGGATTTGTGAGCTCATTTTCATCCGTCCCTTAAAGTCAATGAAATGGATGCGATTGAAAGAAAAAATAAATGAACAAATATCATCTATTTAACTCGAAATCACAAAACTTTTTTGTTTAAAAATGTAAATTGAACGGTGCAATTTGCAGCGTGACGAACTAATTTTCCCCTTATACTTGAAGAAACCGGCAGAAGGAGGGGGGGGGGGGGTCGAACTTCGACCACCTCAAATTGAATTCAAAAAATAAAAAATAACCCAAAATCAATTAAAAATCGAATGGAAATTTTTAAAAATTGGAAATATTTCCTTTGGACAAAAAGAATGAACTGTTGATTTGTCAGTCTTCGAAAGAAATCATTCTGAAAAAATATGTTCGAAGTTCACTCGAATTTTAATCGCGAAACCAACAAAGAATTTCGATTGGAAAATTGATCTAAAACTTGAATGGGTGAGAAGGGGTCAAACACCTGATATCAGTTTCAAAAAATAATCTGAAATCGATAGAAAAGTCGAACGAAATTTTAAAAAACTGAAATAAGTGCCTTTGAACGAAAAAAAATATGTCAACCGTCTGAAATTTGAAGGTCACTTCAATTTTAACTTTGAAACATATGAAGAATTTTGGCGGGAAAATTGATTTAAATCTTGATGGGGGAGGGGGGATAGAGCACCTGAAACAAGGCTCAAAAGTAACCAAAATTCAATTGAAGTTGAATGAAACATTTTTAAAAATTGAAGCAAATGCACTTGAACGAAGAAAATGAGCTGTCAATTTGTTATCTATCGAAGTGAAATCTCCTAATATATTGAACTTCGCTTAATTTTTTTCATCTTGAAACTAGTGATAATGAAGAATTTTGGTGAAAAATTGACCAGAAACCCAATTTTGAGGAGGGGGGGGGGGGTCGAACGCTTCAAGTCAGACTGAAAAAAATAACCTGAAATTGATTTTAAAAAATCGAAAAGACTTTTCTACCTGAAGTTGAAAAAAAATGTATTTGAACGAAAAAAATTTCTGCCAATTTGTTATTTTAAATTGAAATGGCCCATTCAAAAAAAAAAATGTTAGTTCACTTGAATTTCAAACTTGAATACTCAAGAATTTTGGCGGGAAAATTGACTCAAAACTTGTTGTGGAGGGGGAGGGGGGTTGAAAATTTCTAATCCAGCTCAAAAATAATCTAAAATCAATTAAAAATTTTTAAAAATTGGAAAAAATGCATTTGAACGAAGAAAACTAGCTGTCAATTTGTTATTTAGGTATCGAAATGAATCGTGCTGAAAAATATACAAAATTCGTTCAATTTTGAAATTTGAAATTTATGAAAAATTTCAACTAGAAAATTGACCCAAATTTTTTCTGTAGCATTTTTCTCTGTTGAAAATTTTCCTTTTCTTTTATTTCCTTTTTTCAACCCCCTCACTCGTCAAATATCACGTATCAGTTCGACAACACCGAGCAAATCAATACAAAAGACCGAAAAAATACGAATTACGAATTATTTCTAGATCTTCGTCCCGCTGCTTTCGTAGCGTGACAGAGTACGAATCGAAATCGACATCCGTCAACGATTTGGCGACGCTCAAATGCTCACCACCGTACTACCTTTGTACCTATACCATACATTTCAACCCTCCCTCCCCATCCCGCCATGACTCGATTTTTGCCCGAAATACCAAAAATTCTTGTCGCGGAAGGGACTGGAAAAATCAATTCTCGAAACGGCTGTTGCAGCAACGAATCAAGGAAACGAAACGAAAAAAAAAAACATCGTAGATTTAATAAGTTTACTTCTGTCACGACGGAAAATTTACGATTTCGCAGGTAGTTAACGCGGCGATGGCGGCGGTGTTACGGTAGAAGTCGTATAAAAAATGTCGATGGTACTCGCGGATACTTGGCGATTCGTATCGACGAGACCGTAACGATTTTAGATGAAAAAACACACATCGATAGCGACATCACGGTGAAGAGACGTTATCGATGTTCGATTCGGTGTGTAATTTTTTTTTAGTTCGTTTATGGGCTTGTAAATTACAGAAACGGCGACGGGTTATGTAGATGGTTTGTGATACTACGGTTGTAATAGGCGAACCGAGCTAAAATTTGAACGAACCGTATTTTGGGTGGCCCTGACAGAATTCGACTGATGTGTTATGACTAGGGACAAAGATAGATATAAATAATGTTACAAGTGACAGTTTTATGAGCGTTGTTTGCTGTTTGTTGAGTAAGTGAGATGACGACATTGATGTATGAATGATGATAAGAGTGGAGAACCAGGCTTAACCAACAACACACGAACACACGTGCATATAAACTCGCGTATTACAATAATTATTATACTATTCGAATGTGTAGTGTAGTTTACGTCGCCTCTTCGTCGTCGTCGCAGCCGTAGTCGACATCGACCAACATACTGTACTTCTAAAAACCATCCATCGCGATTTACTGCCATCGTTGTCTCTATACCAAGACAGATATCGATACGTCTATGTTGTTTATTCGTAAGAAATCCGACAGAAAATTTTTTCCATCGGTTTCATGTGTACACTGACGTCACCGAAACTACCGCATTGAAAACTACGCGGTGCGATAACCTCGAGAAGAAAATACACGTAATGTAGATCTGACACAGTCACACCTCCACCATTCTTTTCCGATTCGCAACAGCTTTGATAAAAAAGCAGGGTGTTTGGCGATCCCTTTATATTTTTCCTTTACGTTCAAATGACAAATTTTAAGCGTCATTAAATGAATTTAAATATTAAAAGTGGTACGAGCGAATTTACATTGTTTTCTATCCCTCGCGACAAATCGACACGGTGTTCCATATTTTCTCCACACCGCATCAACGCCATTTCGCAATAGTTTTTTTCATTTTTTTTCCCGCCGCCGGTTCAGCTTTCAATGCAATCACGTCTTCGGATGCTGTGCGATGTTTTCAGCCGTGTTTTTCTCCTATTCTGCGACAAGTTCTTCGTACACCTCCGATTCCATCACGAGTTCACCCTTGACGTTTATGTGTAACGGATGTGGCAAGAATTTTGATTTTTTTACCACGGTTTCTAGTGTCTGCGGTGATTTATGTGCGGATTTCAGGGCAGAAGGAATGAATGTGAGAAGTTTGAGCGATAGACGTTGTATCTTTGCAGATGACCAGGTTTTTGGTGCGGAATAAATGAAGTGTGTGAGGCAGATTGAACGAGATTTCGCAGTAGAGTACGAAATCGATTGTTTTTCTTCTGTCGTTCGCGAATGATTCGCTCAGGTATATCTAATCGTTCGTAAATGATTTATTTTTTGATCAAATCGTTCGCGAACGATTCGTCTTGGATTAAACCGTTCATAAACGATCATTTTTCAACCAAGTCGTTCGCGAACGACTCAATTTTTGATAGAATCGTTCGCGAACGGCTCAGTTTTTATTCATACTGTTTGCAAATGGTTCGATTTTTAATCGAATCATTCTCTAACGGCTCAATATTTAATCGAATCGTTCACGAACGAATCAATTTTTGATCGAATCGTTCGCGAACGGCTTGATTGCTGATGAAATAATCCGCCAATGGTTCAATTTTTAATCAAATTATTCTCAAACAGCTCAATTTTTGATCGAATCGTTCGCAAACGACTCAATTTTTGATCGAATCGTTTGTGAATGAATCAATTTTTGATCAAATCGTTCGCAAACGGTATAATTTTTGAAAAATTATTTTCAAACAATTCATTTTTCGATCAAATCTTTTACAAACCGAAACGCTTCATCAGAGATCAAATCGTTCATAAACAATTCGAATTCTTTTTTTTTTGACCTAATTGTTAACGAATGTTTCATTTCTGAACAAAATGGTCGTAAACGATTCATTTTGTGATGACATCATTGGTTAGATTCAGCTAATATTAAAATGTTCATAAACGAATAATTTTTTCGATCAAATAACTCATAAACGATTCATTTTTTGATCAAATTGATCGTGAACAATTCATGGTTGGTCGAATTGTTGGCGAACGAATCGATTCAGATCAAATGTTTGGAGATTGCATAGAATGATTCATTGTTTGACGAAATCATTCACAAAAGATTACATAATTTTATTTGAAATCGGGCATGATCTGTTCATTCAAGAAAATTGTTCACTAACAATTTCATTAGTGATCAAATTGTTCATGAACGATTCATTTCAATTGAAGTCGTTCACGAACGATTCATTTCATTTAAAGTCGTTTACGAACGATTCATTTCATTTGAACTTGAAGTCATTCACAAGCGATTCATTTTATGTGAAGTCCTTCACGAACGATTCATTTCATTTGAATTTGAACTCGTTCACGAACGATTCATTTCATTTGAACTTGAACTCGTTCACGAACGATTCATTTCATTTGAACTTGAACTCGTTCACGAACGATTCATTTCATTTGAACTTGAACTCGTTCACGAATGATTCATTTTATTTGAAGTCGTTCACGAACGATTCATTTCATTTGAACTTGAAGTCGTTCACAAATGATTCATTTCATTTGAAGTCGTTCGCGAACAATTCATTTAATTTGAAGTCGTTCGCGAACGATTCGATTTTTGATAAAATCGTTCACAAAGGATTAATTTTTGATAAAGTCGTTCACGAACGATTCAATTTTTGATGAAATCGTTCACCAACAATTCATCAGAGATAGAATCGTTCGTGAACTGAAGTCGGTCACGATTGATTCATTATTCGATAAATCGTTTATTAACAATTCATTGGAAATCAAATCGTTCGCGAACGATTCATTTCATTTGAAGTCGTTCCCCTAAACAATTGGTTATGAACTTTTTTTCAGATCGTGCACAAACCATTCATCTTGGACCAAATCGTTCGCGAACGAATCATTTCGGTTAATATAGTTTACAAACTATTTATTTTTTGATGAAGTCGTTCACGAACGATTAATTTTTTGATCAAATTGTTCGCAAATGACTCTTCCAAAATCAGATTGTTCGCGAATGATTCATTTCTGTTTAAATTAGTCATGAACGATTACCTAATTTTAGATCAAATTACTTTTTTTCTTCTTTGCTGAGTGATTCAACTGAGATCAAATGTTTTGGGAATTTGTCAATTTTTGCTGAAATCTGAACATTGTTGCTCTTTCTAGGTGATTTTCTGTGATTTTCCCTATTTACGATATCGAAAACGTTCTTAAAATTTCCAACTTTCGTAATACCTCGAATTTCAAAAATTCTCCGGAATGTAATGCTATTTAACGAGATTATTTCTCCATTTGTATCGCTGATGCTTTCATTCCCCCTCCCCACCTCATCCCATCATTATATTGATACATGCATCTTTCATCGTACTCGTTACTTTTAAAATGAATGAAATTTTATACAACTTTTTTACGACACACGTGGTGATGTTGTACAAAAAACAGTAATCGATTTCTCTCCGAACGCTGCTCCTTCTGCCGCGCACGATACGAGTGGCGTTAAGTTAAACGTTCGCGCGTAATACGGACAATATTAGACTAATTTGCAAGATAGTAAACGTCTCTGACGAAATACGTACAAATAAACAGTACTAACGGTCGTACATTCTGCGAAATAAAGAAAAAAAAAAAGATTTAGAATACATTCGGACACGGAGCGAATAAACGATATAGTATTTGACTGGTGTGTGTGTAAGTGTGACAGCTGGCGTAATTATAAATTATGTTCGTGAATACGTTGCTCGGGGACGAGGAAAATTACGCTACGCTACCATTTTGACGAATATATAAGTCTGTGTAACACGTCGGAAAAATTTTTTTTTCGACATATTTACGAGGCAGTGTTACTTAACACTTTGGGCGAATTTAAACCACGACGACGACGAAAAACAAAATATAAATTACGAAATTGCTACCAAATCAGCGACCCAGACGACGCATCCTCTTCGAATTTCGAAGCCAAGGAGGGGCTAAGTACGAAATATCGCGATACTGGAGACATCACGTCTTCGATTTGCCATTCATCGAGTCTCCCTTTGAATTATTCTGCTTTATGGAAGAGTATATTTGAGTCTAGGGGAAGGGAATTGTATGGTATGTACAGAAGATACACGTACGATACAGATAAATTCTCGAATGCGTTAATTTACGAGTTTCTTTTGTCCCGCAAAATAGTTTACGACCCAGTCGGATGGTTTTTTCATCATTTTTTCGTATAATTTCGCCATAATTACGCGCTCTCTGTGGTACACGCGAGTGCGGGGAGATTGAATTATCGATGACCGCGGCGAGGGGCCTGTTTTTCTCGGCGCTCGGATACAAATATAATATATTTCAAAGACGCATTATCTCGCGCCGTTTTCTCTTCTGGCCGCCGCCGCGCAGCCCGTATATCCAACATACACCAGTAAACTAGTATTTTTTCAATAGTTTTATAGCTTTAAATCCCGCAGACGTAGAATTTCAATATAAAATACACGCTTCTTTAATAGACGATCTTTCGGAATGAGAATGAGAAAGAGATAGGAGGAGGTGGGCAATGGTGCGACGAACAAGGCAAATGAGAGTATCAGGGTATAATAAGTTAGATTACCAACGATAACTGCTAATCATAGCGTTGTTGGTCTTTTTTTAACTCGAAACTTCCATTCTCTGGTAATCATTGTAAATCAATCCAACGCTTTTTGTACGTTGGATTGGCTCGCCTTACCCTTGGGATTTTTCTAAGCATTTTTAAATGTTGTTGGGAGAGTCGAGGCGTTTATTTGTCCATCTCGAACGTGGATACATAAATTTTAACCGCAAGAAGTGTACGCGGTGACTTGCCCAAGACCTGTTTTTTGATGACTGGCTGTGTCGTCGAGTCGCCGCCGTCGATTCCATATCGTGTAGGAACGTTTATCTCGAGATGACTCGATTGATTCGAGTCTCTTATCTCGAATATGTCGAGAGTACTCCACACTATGAGCTTAATTAAAACCATCTGATTGATTTCTTGGCACCGAGTGACACCGACACCGTGTTCTTCGAAATTCACCGCACAGTTGAAAAAAAAATGCTCGTACAAAGGTCAAGATGGACAATTCGTAGCGCGAAATATGCACCAACTGTGGAGGAAAACAGTCCGAGCTCTGAGAGAGAAAAGCTACTACGTATGCGATGAAAGAAAATGCCCAAGGCGCCATGCCAACTTTTCTTTTGAAACTTCATTATTAACGACTCTCGGGGTAAAAATTTCGCAGCCCATAAAATTTCGCAGTATAAAATTCGCCATAAATTTGGTGGCAACCGGCTATTTTACCTAAGATATACGAATTCGGGTGCAAATTACAGTGAACGTGGCCTTTAGACAGGGTTACACGTACACCATGTCCTAAATAAGTCGACGTTAAACTTATCTCTGGAATTGGATATGTTTTGAGAGGCGAAAGTTGAGAGAAAAGTTTACGATACGAATATTTTTTCTGCTAGGTACATGGAAACGATGTGAGAAAGTTTTCAAGTTTATTGACTTTGTAGTATGACAGGAGGGGTGGGTTTTTTATTGGGGTTCATTGTGGAAAGTGGGTTATTTCGGCGGATCGAACGATAGGTTATTTTTTGGATCGGTTGTACATGTCATTGGGTTGGAAGGTGGATGAAAAATTGGAAAAAATATTGGGTTTTGGGGAAAAATTTTCTATAATATTGATGGTTTTGGGTATTTTAATGAACCAAACTGTGATACTATTGTGGAATTTTTATATTATTCAATTATAAAGGATTTTGGAGACTCGAAATCTAGAATTTTTTTTTTATCTCGACATTTTTCACTTATTTTGGCAAATCATCTGTTCTGCTGTAATTTTAGAATTTCTGAGTATACTTACTCAAACTTATTCATTTTTGGTTCAAGATTTTGTTTACTTTGATCTCATCAGAGTCGAACTGAAGTTCCCTAATTCAGGCAACGAGGCAAAAAAATTGAAGATTTCCGATCAAAATGAAATTTTATCCAATTTTTTCGACTCAGAAGTAAAATCTACCCCATTTTTTCCTATCAAAATGAAAATTTTCCAAATGAGGGGTAGTAGGTCAGCTGTCTCTTCTTCTCCTCTCTCCTCTGTTGTTTAGGGTCCTGAACATCTCAAGTTCTCATGTTCGACCCACTCTCTGATTTCTGAATCAGTGAAATTTATCAAAAATCACTGAAAAATAGTCAGAATTGCAGCACAGTAATAAATCAGTGAAACATTTTTCACTAAAAGCAAGTCAGTGAAAGAAAATCACGGGAAATCAGTGAAAATTCACTGAAAACTCGGTAATACTTATGAAATTCACTGAAAAATCTGTGAAATTTTTTGAATAATTAGTGAAAAATCGCTGAAAATCAGCGAATTTTACTGATTTTTTTCTGTGCTGCAATTATGACTGTTTATCAGTGATTTTTCACTGATTCGGAATGAGAGAGCAGAAATAATTATTTAGACGGTTTGAAATACTTTTTTGTTGCCTTTCTGGGAATTTTTTATTTCGATGTTTTTTGCTCATTTTAATGAACCATGCTCTGCTACAATGTTGGAATTTTTGTTAAATTTATTTATTAAGAATTTTGGTGACTTGGATTACGACTTTTCAGCTTCAGTCTAGATAATATTGCGTTGACAATGCAAAATACTCTTCTGTTCGAATGTTTTTCTGGAAGTTTTTTTTGATGTCGATGATTTTCTATTCATTTTGTCGAACCAGCTGCTCTGCTACCATATTGGAATTTTTTGACATAATGGGTTGTTCATGATTTGGTATGTTGAAAGTGTTGATGGTTTAATAATACTTTATTGATGAGAATTTTTTGATTTTGATGTTTTTCACAATTTTGATGAACCAAGCTCTGCTACCATGGTGCAGAAAATTTCAGAAGTTTGAGATCTTAATTTCTCAGCATTAGTCTGGAATTGATGATTCGGGTGGCTTCAAAATATTTACTTTTTAAATGATTTTTAGGGTGGATTTTTCTTGTCTCAGTGATTTTTGTTCATTTTAATAAATGGAGCTGTGCTACCATGTCAATTTTTTTTAAAAATTTGAATACTTGATGTGGAAAGTTCTCAGCTTTAATGTGGAATTGATAATTGTAATGGCTTAAAAAATAATTTTTCCCATGATTTCTAATAAAAAAATTTCGATCTCGATTATTTTTACTCGATTTTGAAAAAACCCTGCTCTGCTGCCATGTTGAAATTTTTTGATTAAAAAATTTGGGTATGAAAGATGATGAGTTCCTCAGTTCCTCATCATTCCAGTTTCCAGTATCTGATAAATATTTACCTTTGTTATAAGTTATAAGTTCTAAGGAAGAATATTTTGACCCGATAGTTTTGCTAATTTTTACAAACCATGCTCTGCTACCATGTTCCAATTTTGGTGTTTTAAAATTTAAACGTTTGAATTAATTAATTCTATGATCATTTTTATACCTCTTGATAATGATTCTTGTTCTCGTGATTTTTGGAAGAGATTTTTTTTGAATCCAATAGCTTATGCTTACATATTTTGACGAACCAGTTCTCTGATACGTACTTTGTAGGAATTTCTGTCCTTTTCATTTGATGGTTCAGGAATATTTTTTTTTTATAATTTTCAACTTTTCAAAAATGTTTACAAACTTGAAAATTTTCAAATTATCATTAATTTTCTGAAAAAATAATTTTTACAAAAAAAATTGATTAAATTTTGATGAAAAAATCTTAGATTTTTAGGGCGTGACAAATTTGAAAAAATTTTAGCATTTGCAATTTTTTCAAGGAAAATTTACTGAGTTCAAAAAATTTTAACGTTGTAAAATACATAGAATAAATTTTTAGCTTCCAAAGTTTTGAAAAAATTTCAAGATGAAAAAATTTTTAGATTTTGTAAAAAAAGTTGGGAAATTTGTGTTGGAAAAAAATTTAGAAAATTTGAGATTCCATGTTTGACTGTGCTGGGAAAATTCTATACTTACAGGCATACAGGCATCATAGTGAGTCACTTGTTTTTAGGGTGTTTGTCACTTTTGGTTACTTTCACGTCTAAAAAGTCACTTTGGTTAATTTTTTCCACTCAAAAGTCACATTTTCTTCGCACTTCCAGGCAAAAATTCAAATTTTCACGTAGAAATTGCTATTTTTCAAAATTCTTCCAGAAAAAAATAAAAAATTGATTTTTGCCAGTTTGTTTGTTGTTTTGACGAAGGAATTTAATAAATAAAATTATTCACGTCTTTTCAGTTGATTTATCTTTGAAATTTTTGCAGAAAACTACAAAAAAATTGTCCCCCGAAAAAATTGAATTTTTGGTTCATCTTTGGTCATTTTTTGGTCACTTTTTGGTCACTTTTTGTTCAAAAAAAGTTACTGAAAGTTACTTCTATCTTCAAAAATTTCGCTATGATGCCTGTATACAGGTTGATGCTCGTTTTTAAATTTTTAATGGAAAATTTTCAACATATTTAAACCCCGAATCCCCCCAAATTCAAAGGTTTACACATTTAAAAAATCCATATAAATTTGAACACCTGGATCTCCAAAAAGTTGAAATATCTCGATGATCAATTTTTAAATTCCAGAGAAATATTTCATCACATTTTGGTCTGCCATCACGTTTACCTGTTGTAAGGTAATTTATATCCAGAGACATGTGCCCGCACACTTCAGATCCCCGAATAAACCGCGTTAAATGTCTCGAATACAAAACGATACCCAAAGCGCCTTCTCTGACGACTTCGAATAAAACCTTCCCAACTTTTTTGCCTCTGTATTGTAAGCAAGGGAGAGAGGCACGCGAACAAGCTAGGAAGTTTGAAAAATACCTATTTTTTAAAAATTAATCTCGCATCTCGTCTTCGGTACGTATGTACTACTTACAAAAACATCCAAACGAAGGGAAGATTTTTTTGGCTGTAGGTCGAAACGCGCACAGGTATAAAAGGTTAAAGGTATTCACGATGAAATTGGGATTATATATTGCGTCTCATTAATCAACATGTACCATCGATGTGGTAGATGGATACCCGAAGCCGCAAAAGTCAGCTTCTCAATCGATTTGGCTTACTGTTGGCTCTTCGTTTAAGTACATAGTATAAAATTGATGTACGTGTGTAACCACGATCTCTGCGGAGGAGTACGCTGTATTGTTGGGAACTGGTTTAAGAAATCGTGAGAGGGAGTTGTACTATGGGTACTGTATGTACCTAGGTTCGCGGATCGGATACGATAAGAGAGGAAAACACGATGTAGCGAAGGTCGGAAAAGAGCCGATCGGTGGATGCAGTTTGTTGAGAAAGGCCGGGCTCGTCGGCTGATTGATATTAATCGCATAAATTAAACATTTTGACGGCTGTGTAAAAGGGATAATGAGTGGATGGTGTAGTTCGGTAGGCCGATACGTAGGTATATGTGCGCCGTGAAAAGCGAGCTGGTAAGGCCGAAGCTGGCGCGGTATCGGTGTGTAATTCGATGGCACGACTAATGCATCAATCTATCATTGTCGTTGAAGCTGTCAGCTCTTCCTACTGTTTATTCTTTTTCCTATGAGCTCGTGTGTGTGGCTCATCGCCGTAGAATATTTTCTTATACTCGAATGCGGCGCTGGACCGGTGCGATGTATCGAATGCACTTTTTATTACTCCGGCCAGCCCTTCGGTTCCGCTCCGCACGTCCGCGCGTATATTAAGATATTAAATGGGTACGGCATCAATCAACCGTGCGAGGAGGTATAAAGTTAGATAGAAAAAAAAAGTTTTCCATTGCTCGAGTTGTCAAGTTTGTTTGACATTTCAGACTTATCGTTGGCGTTTATTACTTACAGGTGAGTTTGTTTTAGTATTTGATTTCGTTACTGGTTCTGCGAAAGTTCAATTCGATACATAGTTTTGTCTTCGAGCTTTACCCCGCGGCGTCTTCTCGCCTACCTTTCCGTCAGAAAATACCGAGCCCCTGCTGTACTTTTATAAAGTTTCGATAAAGAATTGATAGATTATTCTGCGGCTGTCATTTGTCCTTCTTTTCCATCAGTCGTATCGAAGACAACTCGAAGGGGCGAAATAACAAAAAACAATGCGAATACGTCGAGAAATTTATGTTAAAACAAATAAACCGAGCAGCCGAGTCGAAGGCTTTTTTTCTCCGCTCAAATACGAAGTTTCCCCGAGGAAAAGCTCTTCATTGTATGGGTCATTTGACGAATACCAATGAACTGCGATGCCACGTTATCGATATTCTAATGCTATTACGTTTAGAATTATGATTAGGTGATTATTTGTTTTTGGAGGTTTGAATTATCCGGTGTTCTAATTATTTTTGTTTTTTTGTTCTGTTTTAGGTGAGTACTGATCAATTTTCAAATTTTATTCGATGCGTGTATCTAATATGGAAAATATTCGTAAGTTGAAGAAAATATTTTTGCTGATTTTTCATCAATTTTAGGTACATATTAAAAGGTTACCTAAGATTTCGTTGTACTCTCTCAATTATTAATCAGTGAAAATTATCGAAAATCACTGAGAAACAGTCAAAATTGCAGCACAGGAAAAAATCCGCGAAATTTTTTTTACTGTAAATAAATCAAGGAGAAAAATCACTGGAAAATCAGTTAATAATCACTGAAAAGTCAGTAAAATTTATGAAATTTGCTGAAAAATCAGTGAAAATCTTTGAAAAATCAGCGAAAATTTGCTGAAAATCAGTAAATTTTTCTGATTTTTCCTATGCTGCAATTCTGAATATTTATCAGTGACTTTTCATTGATTCAGAATGAGAGAGTAGAGAATTTGAGTCCATTTGGGCACATTTTCGGACTAAGAACCTACTGAAGTCATTTTATGAAAAATTTGCTCAAAAATGATATGAATCGTGATAAAAGTCAATGACTTCGTCCCCACTATAAATCTTATATTAAAGTTCCGAAATAACAGGGTAGGTCAGGGTGAGGGAAGGAAAATTGCTTCCACCAAAAATGATGAAATTGCATTTCCAGTTGAAAAATCTATGTTCGAGTTGGAAAATTTTCTAAAGTAAAGTAGAATGATCTTTTTTGAAATTTTTTGAAAAAATTTCATTTTGATATGGAAAATTGAAGAAAATAACATTTGAGCAGAAAAAGTTTTAAAATTCTCAGTCCTTTGTTTGTAGCCCCCCCCCCCATTCATAATGCCAACTATAGATTTTCCCTTTGAAGCAGAAATGTCTCGTTACAGATCATAATTCTGGAAAATTGAGAGGGGGGAGGTAAAAGAGAAGAGTTACCATTCATTTCCACAGAATTTGCTGAACTCTGATGAAAAAGAGCCTCTTCGAATAAGATGGTGAAATCCGTCCTTCACCGATTGGGACAAAACTCACCCAAAAGAACAGCCTTGATGTGAAACCACCCATTTTTTTTGGATCGATCCCCCACCACTATCCGAAAAATATGGTCGTAAATGCCAAAAATTCAATATTTTATACCTTTGGCGGAGGTAGTCCAAAAATGTTGAAATTTTCACAGAAAATAGTCAGTAGGTAGGTGTATACGTGAGAATTTTTTCAATTTTTTCACAAAATTAAGGAAGGTTGAAAATTTTAAATATTTGTAAAAAAAAAATTGGAAAAGATCCATGGCTAGAATTTTTTTTGAAAAATTTGTCATATCCTTAGGTGTAACTTGAGGTGTTTTTTCAAACGGGGAGGGGGGGGCTTAGTGAAAAAACCTCTGAAAAAACGTGTTTTCTGCTGCTTTTTTGTGATGTTTACTCCTTTTAAGGTCAGTAAGTTGTAAAATAATTTAAATTTTTAGACCACCCCCTCCAGAGATGAAATATTGAATTTTCGACATTTACAGTCATATTATTCGGGTAGACGTGGAGGGATCGAGCCAAAAAAATTTTGTGGTGGTTTTACATCAAGCTAACCTTTTGGGCGAGTTTTGTCGAAATTGGGGAAAGGACAGATTTCACAATCCTGCTCAAGGAGGCCTTTGAAGGCAAGTGAGCATGATGAAATGAACGATTTTTATCCAAAAATTTCAAAATTACTTTTTTAATATGTGCCTAACAGGCCTTGCGGGTGATGAAAAGGTCCTACGAATGACGAAGGAGTGCTGCTAAAAATGAAAATACGGATATAATTTGGAAAAGTCCTGTATTTTTCATCAAAATTATTTTTTTCCAATTCATCATAATGAAGTAAAAAAAATTTATTTCAAATCTTTTCCCCTCGTTTATTTTTTATTATATTGGTGACATTTAAAAGTGGTTTCTCAAAAAATTTCCGATCTCGAAAATTCTATAAGTACGTAGGTACCTACAAATAATTCAAAATATTTGAAAATGCCACCGAAATTCCCCATTTTTTCCCAATTTTTTAAAGGATAAAAAAATTTAAAAATTTCTTGAAGTTTTTTTTGTACTGGATCAAATTATTCGAATTAAGGTAACCACAATCATGATAAATTTTGTGGTTGGCAAAAATTAAATTGGCAAAAAAATTAAATTTTAAGTAAGTACGTTGTATTTTTTTGCATATCGAAGTTGAAATTTTCCGAACAATAATTCTCATACTCGTTCTCCTGAAGCACGAGAAATTCCATAAATTTAATTTTGATTTTTTTTTTGGGGGGGGGGGGGAGACTTGCGTTTTTAAAAGGCTTTTAATAAGGAATGAATATCGTGCTACCTTCAATCATATAGTTTTATTGAAAAAGGAAGGAGCAAAAAAGTCATCACTTTTTGGAAAGAATTAATCTGTCGCTACTGTATGATGTGAGAAGCGGGGTGATCACTCGTGGAGGGAGGGGAATTCTTCAAATTCTTAAGGAAGTCATTGCACTTTTGGTATGAGAAATGTCCCCCCCCAAAAAAAATCGGTTGGTTCAGTTGATTCCTGGTCGTATCTAGAAATTATTAATTCCAGAAAATTACGAAAAGTATACGTATTTTTTATTGTCAATTTCTGTAAAATTATTTTAATTTTTTCGAGGATATGTTTTTTGGGGGAAAAGAAATTCTCGTTCAAGGTTCTGCAAAAATCAAAAAAATTCATGCAAAAGTACTATATTTCGATTTGAAAATTTTATTACGCACCTTGAAATCATACTTTTGCTTTGAGTAGAAAGAAATTGAAAACAATTTCACCCAAGGTAAATTTTTTCAATCCCCCCCCCCCTTAATCCTAATTTTTGTTCTTCCCTGTAATGCTCAAGAGTCGAAATACTTGATTGAACAAAACTTGCTAATCTTGGAAACTTTATCAAAACGAAAGACGAAAGAAAAATCTCGTAAAAATAATCAGTAATGCTGTACCTAATCTTCAGAATTTTCTCGTGAGAAAAATTTTCATCTATAAAGAATTTCCAACCGTGAAAAATCTCTCGAAAATATTCCAAGCTCGCACTGGCATTAGAACGAAAATATCCTCGAACCCGAATAATCGTCCGCACGCGATCTTCCGGCGACGAAGTATCCTCTCCGAAACCCACCGAATCTAACGCCACTGGCGAGCCACAAAAAAAACGCGGAAAATACGCGAAAAATACTCGTACGAAGAAAAGCGCCGAACCGAAGGTACTTCGCGGCGTGAAAATCATCGGCAGAGATGAGGCACGCGGCGTCGACAACTTGCCCTTAGCAGTATTACACCATGTGTAAGAGAGAGACCCGCCACACCGTGGAGAAAGGACGAACATCGGCGAAAGAAAGCGTTCGCCGTGCGGCGCGAGAAATCGAGAGTCGTATCGCGATGGAATGGGGGCGGTTGGGCGGACGACGTTGCACACTATAAAAAGAAAAGACAGAAACCAGAGTGATGTCAGATTGATGTGGCAGGCAAGCCGTTAGCCATAATTCAAGGAAAATGTCCCCAAATCCGTCCTTGTCAGATGAAATACAAAAGACAGAGCAGCGGCGGAAAAGGACCTAGGAGAACGCGAATGGAACCGAGCGAACGCGACGGAGAAAGCGAGATAGGCCGGGAGTGAATCCGCCGAGGAGGCTGGAGAAATACGAATGGTATAATAGGTTCGGTATAGCCTGGGCGCAACAAAGCTCCCTTATAATATTCCGTCCTTGTCACACCTCATAAGTAACTGCTAGTAATCAGTCTTTTCTATTGCTGCGCTCTTATTGCCAACTCCACGTAATAAATCGCTCAAACTCGCTCATTTTAATGACGTCAGCTATATTTCTCTGTCTTTTCCTGACAGCTTCGTCCGTCGCTTCCCGTCAACTTCATTTTTCGTCTCTATATCATCATCATTATTTTCCCAGAGAGTTGTCTTTCTCGCTCTATACCCGGCTCTCTTTCACTCTTATGTACCCCCCTCGCAGCCATATCCCTCCCTGTGTTACTCTCGCGGTGTCTCTTTCTGCTTCGGATGATGGAAAAAATTGCGACGGGAGGAAATCCTCGTACCTCTTCGACCAACGCCAATGATGGTTTCTTTTTCACCCCCCTCCCCTCCGCCCTTCGCTGGCGTACACCAAATAGTCGACATAGGTAATTCGACGAACGCAGCTATCTGATATCTAGATTTATACGAGCATCGAAAATTTCCAACGTAGTATTCGTTCGCCAGCATGGTTAATTTACGTCGAAAATCGTAATGGTCATTTTTTTCCAGCGTCCGACGGACGCTTTTCCATCATACAACGGTATTTTATGTACCTAGCTGTATCTGCCCCTTCGCCGTTCACTTTTCTAGTTATTTATACTTTTCATTAACCACGCTCGCTCGATGCGGTCAGATTTCGTGTGTGTGTAATTATTTTGTTATATAGTTTGTCTGCCCTGTTCGCGGCCCGTGTGCCCGGTTACCCTGCCAACGACCCTTGACAGGAGCTTTTAACCGATCGTCAATGTAGATAATAGAGGTGGAAAAAATACACATAGGCTTTTGTAACAACTGGCCGACAAAACATTTTGATATTAAACGGAAATTACACTATGGTTTTCTTTTTGACAAATGTCGACCATCGAGCCTCCTCCCCTGCCTCTTTGGCAAATATCGCCTCGTACTTTTGTACGTGTGTTTACTGCTGTGCAAGTCGATAATTGATTTGGCGAACCGTATGTTTTCCATAAACTGGCATAATGAAAATAAATGATTTAATCATACGATCGCGTTGTAATTAAAATATCTGCAGTTCGCGTAGTTAATTTGTCGGTCTCGCGTGGTAAAAGGTTCCAGGTTACGTGAAAGAAACAAAAACTACGTAAAAGCTACCTCGCCTTTTGCCCGCCCGTTTTTCCGACCTAAAGGAATATTAATTTTGCTCGAGTATTCGAGCCTGAATCGAGCCGAGCTAATTCGATTGTACGTGCCGACTGATGAAACTATCGTCGTCTGCAGTCTGATAATTTAATCGGCTGTAAATCGAATCGATTTACTGTCGGTTGAATATACTTACGAATCATCCTCCAACACCGAGCATGCATCGAGTTAGGGTAATGAAGACGATTCGAAATGGAAACCGAGACAGTTTTTTATTCTAAAACCAGCGGAAGTACAAATACAGATGGGGTTAGGTACTCGCCGGAAAAAAAACATACAGGCATAGTTCTTTGGTCACTTTTTTCATCAAAAGTCACTAAAGTCACTTTTTTCATCAAAAGTCACTAAAGTCACTTTTTTCATCAAAAGTCACGAAAGTCACTTTTTTCATCTAAAGTCACTTTTTTCATCAAAAGTCACTAAAGTCACTTTTTTCATCAAAAGTCACTAAAGTCACTTTTTCATCAAAAGGCACCAAAGTCACTTTTTTCTTCAAAAGTCACTACAGTCACTTTTTTCATCAAGAAGGTCACTTTTAGTGACTTTTGGTCTCTTTTTGTAACCTTCCCCGACCAAAAATTGAAAAAATTGAAAAAATCATTTAAAAAATGAAAGAACGAGTTTTTTTTCCTTGAAAGAAGTTGAATATTACATTTTGGGAATATGAGATATGATTCAACATTTCCCTCATTTTAACTGAAAAAAATCATTTTTCGCTGCATAAGTAAGTAGATGCAAACGATAAGTGAAAAAATTTGCCAGAACCAGCCATTTGCATCCACTTGCATACGTCAACTCTACAGAATTTTTCGATTTTTTTTGCATCTTGCCCTAAGCATGAAGTAAGATGCAAAATGCCATGGGGCGAGATGTGAACTGTAAAGACATGATGGAAACTCATGAATTTTCATGTCAAAGGGCCTCCTTCGATAAGATAGTGAAATCAGCTCTTGCCCCGAATTTTGTTGAATGTGATACTAAATGATAACTATTTGGGACTTTTTTTTTATGGGGTCCCTTTTCACACCGGGGATGCGGGTATTTTATTATTTTATCTTACTTATAAACGACCCATCCCACCCTCTTCACACCTTAAGTTTTTCAAGAGTGCGTGGGGGAGGGGGAGGGGGAGAGACTAATAAACATTATACAGTATATAGTACTTTATAAAAATTGAAATATAAAAGGGTAAAAACAAACAGTATAAATGATATGAGGTTACAAAGGCATGAACATATAAGTATAAACAGACATTAGGGTGGGAGAGAGGAGTAGAGTACCACACTAGTGGCTCACTACTTGCGCGTGTGAGTCTTATCATTTGAATACTTGCCACTGGTGGGTTGGGAGAGAAAGGAAAACAGGGGTAATTAGGGAAAGTGATAATTAGCATACTGATTATCCATAAGGAATTCACAGTATTTTTGGAACTCTTTACTGTAAAAGTACGTCTTCGGGATTATCATCATTTGGGTTAAAGTTGGGAGCCATTTTATTTTGTATTTCATCTAAGTGGGGGCAAAAGAACATTAGGTGGAAGGAATTTTGCTCAACATGACCACAAGTGCAATACTTATCGTCAGAGGTGCAACGATTATGATTTTAATCGATTATAATCGATTCTCATCCCCCGATTAAAATAATCGGACGAGCATAGATTATTCCTCGATTAATCGAAGATAAGTAAATAAAAATTTCCAATCTTTCTGATTGGTCAAATTATATGTGACGTAATTTTTTTTCTAATCAAAACAATTTAAGTAGCTGACCCCACTGACGTCACATATCTCTGGCCAATGAAGAATACTTAAATTTTAAGGGACCGATTAATCGATTATTTCTGATTATTTTTTGGAAACACCATCGATGTAGCATCGATTTTAATTGTTGCATCTCTGCTTATCGTCCGCCTTACCAATTTTGAATAAATAACTTTGAAAGTTGCCGTGACTTGAAAAAATTTGTGTCGTTTTATAATTTAGATTACAATCCGAATAGTAAAAGTTTTTTAATTTTTGGGATCCGAATATATCGTCCCTCTAATGCTAAAAGGACATAACTCCATTCAACACTTTGAGACCTGGGTGAGTGGTTCTTTACTGCCTAATACGGTCTCAGTTCGATCTAAAATGTTGAGAACTATTACAAAATTGATCTCACCAGTAGATATACCCATTTATTCATTGAAAACTTTCATACATTTAATGTAGACCACATCAGGCTGAAAAGAACTGTTTACACGGGTCTCAAAGTGGCGAATGGAGTTACATCCTTTTAGAATTGGAGGGACAATATGTGTTATTGGCACTTTTTCAGAGATATTCCAATGTAGTTGCCATCTTTCGATTAACCAGTCTTAAAGAATGGCTTTCAGCTTTTTGTAGTTTAAATTTTGAGCCGTAATGGTTTCAATTTCGCAGGCATCATAGCGTGGTTACTTTTTAGTAACTTGGTTACTTTTTTCGAGATAAGTTACTTTTGGTTACTATTTCCACTTCAAAAGTTACTTTGGTTACTTTTTACTTCTAAAAGTTACTTTTTTCAAAAATTTCTCAAAAAATTTACCGTTTTTTCACAATTTTTCTCTAAAAATTGATCGAGTTTTGGAGACCTTTTTGTTTCAAAAAATTTCGCCCTCGCTCCGCTCGGGCAGTACATTGATACCTCTGTTTCTTGAATACACTATCATTCCCTAAATTTGAATCAGTCAAAATTGGTGTATTTTCATTCTCTTAGTTAAGTATAGTGAAATAATTTTCATCAAAAACTAGAGATTTTCACCCATATTTCAGTCAAAACTCCAATCAATTTCCAATTTGTTTGTCAAATAAAAATCAATAATTTTCATTAATATTTCAATGAAAAATCACTGATTTTCATATAAATTTACAGGGTAGGTAGGCTAGATACTCACTTTTTTTTTACTGAATTTTGACACACCCCCATTTTTTTCAAATTCTTCCCCGCCCTTGCATAATGTCTGATCAAGTCCCGGAGTCGAGCAGATTCAATCCAAGCTCAATAAAAAAATGAAATTTTACCTCAAAAGTGTTCAGAGAAGTGCATTTTATTACTCTTCAAAAATAATTTTTCTTATTTCTTACATTAGAATATAACTTTCTAAATCTACATCAATCAAGTTTTATAAAAACTCTGCCTTTTTGAACCAATAAAATAATTTTCATTGATATTGCAGTCAAAAGTCGTTGATTTCTCAGTCGATTTTCAATTAACCAGAAAAAATCAGTAATTTTGACTAAACGATCAATGCGAATCACTGATTTTCATTTATATTCATCTCACTGATTCAGATTTAGAGAATTCTTGGAATTTTTCAGTTTTTCTTCGCTTTTATCTGTATTACATTTTTTCATCTGTCCACTGAAATTAACCTGACTTTACGAGCACTACTGTAAAAATAGATTTTGAAGTTTGTTACGAATTTTTACCCCCCTCTTACCCCATTTTTCTCCAATTTTCAGCCCCTCCCTTACATAATTTCTGGGAGCGCTTATAAGTTATAATAATTGCATTAATTACATACATGTTTTATTTTTTTTTTTACAAATTTAACTATTAAAAATTGAGTTTTTGGTTACTTTTTGGTAATACATTGATTACTTTTTTCCCCAAATTGGGTTACTAAAGTTACTTTTTTCCCACCAAATTTCACTATGATGCCTGATTTCGTAATCAGGAGCCTCATGAAGGGAGGTTTTAAAAACATTCAATCTAAATTTTTGACCCCTACCCCCCACCCCTTTTGGAACTATCACACTATATGTGCTGAAAATTCAATTAGAGATATTTTTGGAAGGGAAAAAAGGAAAAATTTTGAAATGGTAATTTTTTGAATTTTTGTTTCATATTTTCCCAATTTTAGAGAGGCTTGAAAATTTCAAAAAAAAAAACAAAAATTTAAAGGGTGGCATGGCTAGAATTTTTTTTCAAATGTTCGTTATGTAGTCAGGTATAACGTAAATATTTTCCCCACATCCTCACAATAATTGCAACATGGTCAAAAAAAAAAATTGAAAACATATTGAGCCCTTGCCAGTTTCATGACAGGAGAGATGGAAAAAGTCTCAATTTCGCTTAATCTCAAGTATACCTAAATGCTTAATGATGAGTTCGGAAGGATCCAACATTTTTTCTACTCCTTATTATCAGAGGGGCTGGCACAAGAATTTTTTTTCCTCCTTTTTGATCAAGTTCCACCTGAAATTTTCAACCCCCCTCCCCCAAATGGAAATGATATTTGATTGCTGAAGAAAAAAAATGAAGTAAAGTTTTCTCTGAAAGGAAGTGTTTTTTTTTGTTTACCTTCCCTGGGTTGAGACATCGAGGTCAATTAGCCCATTTACCGCAAAATTAAAAACTTGGAAAAATTGGAAAATGATTTGTGATTTTTAGGGTCTGACTTTCTGATATCAAGTTGATAATTTCGAAAATAAAAATTTGTAAGTTTTAAAAGTCAGCATCGCGCAAAATAGCGTTGACCAAAACATGGTCTCGCGAATTTTGGTCTCGCGGGATTTTTTAATAAATTGAGAATGATTGAGAAATTTTTTTTCTTTTGATCCATGAAACATCAAAATTCAAGAAAAAATGGTCACTTTTCAGTCACTTCTTCTTTCATGAAGCCACTTTTGTGGTCACTTTTTCATTTCCAAAAGGTCGCTAAAGTCACTTTTTTTGGAAATTTTGGAGAAATATGCCTGTAAAAGCTCCCTCGCCTTTTGCCCGCCCGTTTTGCCGATCTAGGAATATTAATTTTGCTCGTTGGAGTATTCGAGCCTGAATCGAGCCGAGCTAATTCGATTGTACGTGCCGACTGATGAAACTATCGTCGTCTGCAGTCTGATAATTTAATCGGCTGTAAATCGAATCGATTTACCATCGGTTGAATATACTTACGAATCATCCTCCAACACCGAGCATGCATCGAGTTAGGGTAATGAAGACGATTCGAAATGGAAACCGAGTCAGTTTTTTATTCTAAAACCAGCGGAAGTAGAAATACAGATGGGGTTAGGTACTCGCCGAAAAAACAACACATGAAGACAGGAACCGGTTATAATAATTTTTAAGACTAGAAAAAAATACAAGGGAAAAGTTACAAAGCGGTATTACTCTCGATGTGACATAAAAGGAAAGAAAATGTTTCGCCAAAAAAATATATATAAGAAGAAAAAATTGATCGAAATATGATTCTTCATATGTGCGTCTGTCATTTACAATCTTCTATATCGATGAACTCGATCGTGAATTTGTATAAGGTTGGTGCTTTTGTATTGGGGCCGGTCGTCTTGTTGTCATCGGGTATCGTATGTCTTTGGGATGTTGTTGGTATTCCTCCTCGTGCTTCCATGTCGTCTCTTTCTGTCTTTCTTTTTTCTTCTTTTTCATTCGTGTATCTGTAGTAATATTTTCGCTATCTGTTTCGCGCGACAACCAAGAAGACGTTTGTTTAGTATTTCCGTTTCGTCTAGCACTCATCCGTCAAAATGTTTGCGGTCTGTGGAAATTTTAATGTGTGGCCTTGAATATTCGCATTTCGTGACCGATCGCACGTCACCATTGTTTCGAGCATGTGTGCAGAGCCAGACTGCTGATAAATGTATTCGGTTACACCCTTTGGTCGTATTGAAAGGGGTATGAGTTGGAAGTGTTGGCCGAATGACCAAGAGTTTTTTATGGCCTCGAGATAGATTTGCGTGGTTTTTCGGGGCGGAACTGGGAGTATTGATGGGTAGATGGGTGATGGATGGTGCGAATGGCTTCCTTTGGGAGATAAGAATTAGCGGAAGGGATGGGAAGAGGTGTAGAAGAGAGGTATGTGTACAATTGCGAGGGATTTTTTTGAAATTGGGCTCAGAACTGGACTGAACGAGGAAGTAAGGGGCCATCATACCCCTATTATGAAAAAATTTGGATTTTTAATCGGAAAATTTGTATAAGAGTACATACTCTCTCAATTATAAATCGGTGAAAACTATCGAAAATCACGGAGAAACAGTCAAAATTGCAGCACAGGAGAAAATCAGTGAACATTTTTTTTTTTCTGAAAACAAATCAGTGAGAAAAATCACTGGAAAATTAGTGAAAATTCAGAGAAAAGTCAGTGAAATTTATGAAATCTACTGAAAAATACTATTTCTCCAATAAAATTGTAGCAAATTAGATCCATACCTAATTTCAAGCAATTATGGATCTTCCTGTGAGATTTTGATCTCCAGAATTTTCGAATATTCTGCTTAAATTGCGGTAAAATTGTCTTGAGCAGCTAATAATCGAGTCCCCCCTCCTCGTTTCTCGTAGTTCAACAAAAAAATCCACTTTTGTCGCTATTTTTTGGTGTTCTAAGTTTTTATTTATGAAATTGAAAACATCAAAAACACATCAGAAGTGTTTGCTGGGAAATTGCGATTGAGGCAGATTTTCTTTTCAGACTGGTCGAAAATGCGCAGAAACTCGATTTTCAACTGCCCCAATTAATATCAAAACCATCTAAAAAAATTCGAAAGTCCTGATGAAATTCAAAATTCTACTGCTATAGAGACTTCGAAATAATCGATAAAGATGAAATTCCGATTCATTGGGCCAATGGTGGTTGGAGATTCAATTTTCGCCAATTCTGCAGAGAAAAAGACATTTTCTCGGTGAAAAATGATAATTTTTAAATTATTTAAAATTTATCAAAAATAGAAAAATAGTTTCGAGCAGCTGAAATTCTATTTTCAAGGTTTTAAATTGGAACATGCTCTTTCCAAAAATCCCCTTCGGATTTACATCAGAGGAGGGCATCGAGCAGTTCCATCATGGATCAAAAGTTTTCAATTTTTAACCCTTTTTCCTAATTGGAAGATCCATATCAACTTTGGTTTTTCACCAGTTTCATTGGATGTTAAGAGAAGGGGGCAGGGGAGGAAGAGCAATCTTCTGTTGTTTGTCGAAAATGTCTTGATTTCTTGCATCACTTTTTTATAGACTCGTGTCAACTCCCCCCCCCCCTCCCCCCTCAACATGAACCGAAATTCGATTATTACAACGGCCAGAAAAAATAGAAATTTTCGATTGAAATGCATTTTTTCGACTCAAATTTAATTTTTCCATAAGGGGCAAGTTTTCCCCTCTACTTCTCGGTTCTCGTTCGGTTTGGTCTGGCTTCATCTCATCGTTGGTGTCAATTTATATCTAAAAAAAAATATTTCAAGATGAATTTTATATTGAATTCTACGTACCAAAAAAAAAAATGCAGTACAACTATTATCCAAATTTATGATTTGCCTTGAAAAATGACTTGAAACAGTGTTTGATATTTACCAATGAAATTTTGGTGCATCGCAAGGATGATTTACTTTCCAAGTTTTTAGAATGTTTCCTTTAATGGGAAAAAATTAATTTCCCTCAAATTGTGATTTGGTTCAGTAAACGAGAGGGTTAAAATAGTTTGATTTTTTGAAATTCTTCGACCCAATTTAGCAATGGGGAATTCAAATTGAAGTTACAATGTGTAAAAGTTGATCTAGATATGCTTGAATTTTTCTTTTTCATTTTTTCAAAATTTTTGGTAACATTTACATACTTGCAAACTTTTTAAAAAATTTGAAAATCTGCTTTTCTAGTTTTTTTTTTTTTTTTATTGACAAGGAAGATGAAAGCGGAGAGGTAAAATGCAGAATAAATGGCAACCACGTCAGGCTTATTTGCATTGAATAGCGTTCAAGCAGACGTGAAGAATTACATGGCGCATTTTTCAGTAAATTATACCCAACCGGAGGAAGGAAGTAATGAAAATAAAAAATTTAAATCGGAGAGGTTAATTAATCGATAGCGAAGAATTTGGCCACTGTCCAGCGTTGGTCTCGCTAGGAAGGTGAAAGACAACGACGAGTAAAAAATTCCGCCGGATTAGTCGATTTCTCGCGTAGTTTTCTGGATAAAGCTGTCGAATAATTGAACGACAGAGCACGCGCCCTTGTTACAATTACCAGAAAACTTGTACACGGGAGAAAGAGAAAGACAGAAAATCATGCACCGAAGGTAACGAGGGCGGTGGATTGAGCGAGTCGAAGCTAGCGATGTAAAAACAGCTACGAGGACGACGACGACGTCGACGCAAAAATGTCGAAAGAAAATTCGCCGCAAAAAAAAGGCGATAATATTGGACCAGACGTGTTAGGTATAATATTGATTGAAGGAATTGAGAATAGAATTTGCTTTTGAAGCCATTCTTTTCAATATTATATCCGTTCACGACGTCACGTGCTCCAATAATAGAGGCGAAAAGCAGCAGCACGAGTTGGGGGGCTGGGGGAGAGCTGCTCGCAGCGACCCGTTGACAATAATTCATCAAGTGTCTGTCATACGGGCTGCGACGGGGAAACGAAAAGGCGAGGTGAAAAGAACGCTTTCGCTGTGTGCTGCCGCTGACAGTGAGTGACGCAGTGACAAAAGTTTGACGATTTCAAAGGATGAAAGAGGAATAGAGTATAGGTGGTGCCGGAGCGAGGCGGCGAGAGGCGAGGCGCGGGACGTGTTAAGTTGAACTTAGCGTCGACCTCTCGACGAGAGCTTCCGAACTTCTCGCTATAACGGGATAATAAATCGATAAGTAAAAAATTTCTGCGTATGTACATGTGGAATTGTGTACACCGAACGACGTTGACTGCAGTCTGTGTACCGTGTAACTTACTGCCGTGTGCCGAGCTCACGAGAGAGGAAAAAGGCCTCGCTATTTGTATAGCGTCGTCGGATTTTCTTCTCTTTTTTTCACTCGTCTTCGTCCGACTTTTTCCATATTCAGGGTGTCTACTGGCGAGAAAAACCAAAAAATAGTGAGAATTTCACTTCACCAGCAAGAAAAACAGAAAATTACGAGGATTTTGATAATTTTAATACGAAAAGCAAGAATTTTTAATATTTTCCATTCGAATTTTTCAATCAAAGAAGCCTTTGAATCCTTTTTCAACTTTAATTTTTGGTAAAAGTTTCCGTCCTTGCTTCTCTTGGGTGGGACTTCCATCTTCTTTTTTTTGCAATAGGTATCAGTATTCGACTTTTTTAGTCAAACTCTCACAATTTTGATTTTTCTGCCTTCATGTTTATGGCTCCATTTTTTTAGAAAATCCTGATTAGCCTTTGCCAGCAGACTTCACTTGTAGATTACATATTGTGAGTGTGATTCTTCAACTGTGTTAAAAATTATATTTTTGGGTGATAAACTATTCGTGCTCAATTGCTCAGCTGTTTTGTGTGTATTTGATATTTCGATTTTCAAACATTTTTGCTCTGACTTCGCTCGGGCCAAATTATTTTTCCTTTTGACGTTTGGAATTTTAATGAATTTTTAAGGATAAAAGCTCATGAAAAAATTTCCATGTTTTGTGTTTAAAATTTCCTTTCTTTTGAAAATTTCACATTCTCTTCATTGTTGAATAAATTTTTTCCTAAAAAGGGCATGCCCGGGTAAGAATGGTGAATCGGCTCTCAAAGCGATTTTGGAATGATACTTACAGAGGTACCCTAGAAATACATTATTCCCCCGAATTTCAGACCCCTAATTTAAGTAGTTCTTAAGTAATGACTCACGAGATGGAAAATGAGTTTTAATTTTTTTCTCAATATTTACTCAACCGATTTTCTTCAAACTTGGGTATTAATCTAGGTATATGTGAGGGCTTTTCACAAAAAATTGCAATTCCCCCTCCGCTTTTTCCCCTCCAAAAATTTGACTCAATATTTCGAGGCTCTTCTTACCTATAAATTATTCAGGGCAAAATTTTCAAAAAATAATTTTTAGGTACTCACCTTATCATCCTAGTTCCTAGAATAACATATAATTTTTTCAAAATTTTACCTCAGGTGGGTCATGTTCAAAATTGTCCAAAATTGTTGTATCAAATGGTATTTTCCTAATTTTCTCCAATATAACCAAAGGTAACTCAAGTTTTAGTCAATTTTAAGCATGGCCCATCCGAGGTAAAATTTTAAGAAAATTATATATCATTCTGGGAATGATAAGGTACCTAATTTTTTTTTTTTTAAATTCTGCCCCTAATTTTCTTTACCCGAATCCATTTTTCCGAATGCCTTGTACTGGAAATACAAACACCCGAAAGATTCCAAAATTAATTTTATTGAATATTGCTTATAAATTTATATTGTGTGCTAATGAACTTAGAAATTCTAATTCTTAACCTTCTTCTGTGTAACGATAAATTACGGTAATTTACTGAAGAATTACGACAAATTACGGTAATTTACCGTAGAATTACGATAAATTACGGTAATTTACCGAAGAATTACGACAAATTACGGCATTTACTGAAGAATTACGACAAATTACGGTAATTTACCGTAGAATTACGATAAATTACGGTAATTTACCGAAGAATTACGACAAATTACGGCATTTACCGAAGAATTACGACAAATTACGGTAATTTACCGAAGAATTACGACAAAATACGGTAATTTACCGAAGAATTACGACAAAATACGGTAATTTACCGAAGAATTACGACAAAATACGGTAATTTACCGAAGAATTACGACAAAATACGGTAATTTACCGAAGAATTACGAAAAATTACGGTAATTTCCTGAAAAAATACGGTAATTTACCGAAAAATTACGGTAATTTACCGAAGAATTACGACAAATTACGGTAATTCACCCTAGAGTTATGATAAATTACGACAATTTACCGAAGAATTACGACAAATTACGGCATTTACCGAAGAATTACGACAAATTACGGTAATTTACCCTAGAGTTATGATAAATTACTTTAATTTACTGAAGAATTACGACAAATTACGTTAATTTACCGTAGAATTACGATAAATTACGGTAATTTACCGAAGAATCACGACAAATTACGGCATTTATTGAAGAATTACGAAAAATTACGGTAATTTACCGAAAAATTATGGTAATTTACCGAAAAATTACGATAATTCACCGAAGAATTACGACAAATTACGGTAATTTATTGAGAATTCTCGTAAATTCTCGTAATTTTTTGGTAATTACCGAAAGTTACAGTAATTGATTAGAAATCACGGTGACTTACAACAATTGATCAAGAATTGAGGAATCGTGAATTACGCTGATTACCAAATACAGGCAAATTACAATTTCCAAAACTAAAAATTCAATTTTCAACCAATTCGAGGACCTCGGCTATGTAAAAATTTTAACTACAAAAATCTTCAAAACCAATCAAACTATGGATTTTTTAGCTAAAAATTTGACTGACGAATAATGTTATGATTTTTATGTAATTTTCATGACCAGCAAATAGGAGGAAATGAACAATTTTTTTTTATATCTTCTAATTTGAGGATCATTTGAGACAGCTGCAAAAAAATCATAACCACGCAACCGTACCTAGGGATTTGTCATTTGGGGAAATGTTTTTCGGAGGAATAAATTCGGGTCAATGTCCAGAAGTTTTCATTGATTTCTGCAGTGATTCAATTCCGACCATTTCATCAGGGAATTTTCACTGATTCAATTTAAGAGAGTAGAAATTTTCTTTAAAACGAGTATACGCAAGTGGGGTCTTTTTAGGCAAATTTGAAGCAAGAAAAATCGAATAAAAATAACAAGAAACCCTCCAAAATAGCCAACATTTTCATTTTTCAGATCCAGTAGACACCCTGAAATTTCTTCAAGTCTTAGAGAGGGAAAAATTAGATTGGAATTGAAGAGTCGTTTTCCAAAACGCATTAACGAGAAAAAAGTGTTTTCGAGATAAACGAAAAAAACTTTTCCATTCAACAAATCATGCGCATTCGGTTTGAAACATTTTTAACATAGTAGTTGGGACGACCCTCGATACACTAGGTGACATTGCGAAGTTTCAAACATTGTTACCTATCCACAATGGACTGAGAGAAAACAGCACTAATGCGTTTTGGAAAACAGATTGGGATTCTGATGCGTTTTGGAAAACAAATTCGGACTTAATGCGTTTTGGAAAACTCATTATTGAGATGAAAATGCATCATTACCCAAAAAAACAGAAAATAAGATTTTATAACTTCGTAACTAATCATTTATTATTAAAATCACAATCTTTGATGGGATCCCTTCACCCGGGGGGGGACAGGGGTCCACAATTTTGCCCACAATTCAAATTGAAAAAAAATGATGAAACGTATCGATTTCTACTGATTCGAAGGCGCTGAGTTCGAATATGTAATCGGTTTTTTCAACCAACCCCTCTAAATCCTCTTATTGGCCCCCTTGATGAGGTCAAAATTCAAAAAAATGAAAAATAACGTGTGACCTGTCGTTCATGAGGTTTTTGAGGGCGCTGAGTTCGAGTATTTGCTTATTTTTTGAATTGGACCCTTCGGTGCCCTTCTAGCTCCCCAATTTTGGGAACGGGGGCTGAGAAATGAAAATCAGTGAAAATCAATATGCCACACGCAATTTTCATTTTTCAGCCCCCTTTTTCCCAAAATTGGGGAGCTAGAAGGGCATCGAAGGGTCAAATTCAAAAAATAAGCAAATATTCGAACTTGGCACCCTCAAAAACCTCATAAACGACACGTCACATGACATTTTTCGAAGATATAAAGCTGCGCCGTGTCGATAATGCGTTTTGGAAAACAGATGTTGAATTTAGGGTTTCGCTTTATGCTGGATAACACAAAGTTCAATTAGGTATTCAGGTAGGTAACTGCTACATGTTGTGTAGTATGTTCTCCTGAACAATTTGGCTCAAAAAAACGATTTTCGAAAAAATGGTCGATAATGCGTTTTGGAAAACGACTCTTCAATTAATTTAACGAAATATTTTTCGCAGAATTTTGAAATAACTCAGACAAATCCGTCCTGTGCAAAAGGCAGAATTACCATCGCCGCGTCTTACAGGTGTTTTAAAAAATCCGCCGATGTTAATCCGCGTCGCAGGCTGCGTAGTCTAGCCGCAGGCTGCGCCTTTTCTCGGAGAAATTTTGACACAGAGACGGTGTCGGTGTCGTTCTCGCCTCATCGCTCGTGCTCCACCAAGTCGAGTAAATTACATCGTGAGACTTTTATACACAGTCTCGTCTCCTCGCCTATCTCGTAATATATTTGGGTTAAACGGCGCGGAAGTGAAGATGTACACACACCGAACGCTATTCCGCGAAATCAGTGCCCCTCGCAGACTACCCTTTCGCTTTACATAGGAGCGAATGCGTAGATTTCAAGAGCTCCATCGCATGTCGCAAAATTAGTGCGAAGAAGGCTTCGCGCCGGTGTTTTGCGAGACCGCCGACTTGTAAACCTGTCACACGTTTACCCTCGGCTCCCTTTTGTCGTTTAATCATTTTTATTCGCGTACGTATATAGAGCGACGTACTACATATCAAACCCCGAACACGGCCAACTGCGGAAATTCTTTACACGGACGATGTAGTACAAGCGAGTGTGGTTTTTTTGCCCTTACTGTGTCCTTTTCCCGTAGGGTTGTTTATTGTTTAATCGACTCTGCGGTTTTTTTTTTCGACGGATGTGTATTGCGTTAGAATGTTATATCGCGGATGATATGTAATGAGGTCAAGTATTGGTTTGTGTTGAATTATCGGTCGATGTGGGTGAAATATGGTAAAAATTTCTTGAAAAATAATAAAGTGTTTAAATTGTCGAAATGGACGAAAATCCTTGAAAATTAAATTCAAGTGGATAAAATGATTCAGAATTATACGGAAAATTGTTCAAAATGTTACGAAAACAATTAAAAGTGTGATCAAGCTGGACTGAAGTGGGGAAGGAGAAAATGAGAGAATTGGACGCTACAGAAATGAAATTTTACGCTCCACAATTTGTATTTCATTCATTTTTTTTGTGTGAGACCCTTCCGTTGCTCGGAAAATTCACTTCCACTGTCAAAAGTCACCAAAAAGTGTAAAACAAATTTATTTATTTTGATGAATTTTGAAAATCGTTTACCATTTTTCTGCTTTCAAAATTCAAATTTTATCAAATTTTACTTGATTCGGAGTAACTTTTATAATAATTTCCAACCATTCTGTAGCAGTTTGATGAGTTTTCAGGTATTAAAATAATTTCAGTCTAATATTTATTTTCAAAGTGTCCAACAGGTTTTGCAAGTGAAGAAAAATGTAAATAGGTTCATTATTGACAAAGGAGCACTGAAAAATTTCTGCATTTCTTATTAAAAGTTCATTCAATTCCTTGGGGGGGGGGGCGAAAACATCACGTCAAAGGTCTTGCAAAAACTCCAATCCAATCCGGTTTTCAAATTTTGTAAGACGCCTTGAGATATGCTTTCCAAAATGGCCTTTTGAAAAAAGTTATTTAATCAATTTTTAAGGGTTATAGCTTGTAAAGATCAAATTTTTGGAGATGGGTGTGCTTTCCAAAGTGGCTCAAGTACATTTTTGAAAAAAGTTGTTTAGTCAATTTTTAAGGGTAATAGCTCGTAAAGATCAAATTTTTGGAGATCGAGACTTTCGCCACATTTTTGGTATGCCACTGTACAATACATTTAGTTTAGTAGCAGAAAAAATGCTTCAAAGGCATACGATACAAAATAATTAACGTATTTTTCGTTCTCTGAAAAAAATGTCTATTGTTTTTACTTAGGCCATTTTGGAAAGCACATCTTCAAATATACTTTTGGAACAATTTTTAATGACGTGACGTTTTATCGACTGTTCAACTTTTTTTTTTAAACTCAAGTTTTACACAAACAATTTCAACTATTTTTAGGTACAGCATTTTTTGTAATTTGAATAGTTCTCCAACAAGTTCATTGACATTTTTGAACAATTTTATTTAATGAATTTTCAAAATCTTACACGTTTTTGTGGCCTTCTTTCTTTTTAATTTTCACGTTTAAGTTATTTTGAGAAATTTTCTCATCAACTGCAGTTTTGAGGCACTAGAAACAATTTTTGGGAATTGAATTTTTTGCCAATTTTCTCTATTTATTTTGTATATGATTTTCATGCTGTTTTTAGAACTATTTCATTGTTGAACGAGAAATGTTCATCTAATACTTTTACTCATGTTTTGAGAAGATGATGCTTTGAGCTTTGATTATGTATTTTGGATAGAAATGGTAGCAGGACGAATGCTCATTATGTACGGTTTTAGTTGGTTTTTTTTGTTGTTTTTTTTTGGTCCCCATTCCACATGGTGGGGAAAATTTATTTATTATTTTATTTACAGAAACCTTGAATTGTTGATGCTTTGCCTAAGGCTTATCCACAGCAACAAACCAAGGGGAAACAATACCGTTTATAACATTTATGTAAATTACAACTTAAATTATTATCATGTTTAAAGATATGGGCTGGGTGGTAATTTTAAAAGTGGAAGGTTGATGGTAGATATGGAGGGAGATAATTGGGTTATGGAAACTTGTAATTGTTGTATTGGTACTGCATTATTTCTGTGCTAAGTTTTTCAAATTGAGGGGAGTAATAAAATTCTTCTGGGTAAGGGGAAGTGGAATCGAATTGAGTTGAAAATTCATTTCTTATGGTGGTTATTAGGGGGAGGGAACATTCAAAAAGGAGGTGGTATGGTGTTTCATTTTCTTGTTTGCAACAACATAATGGAGATTGTGACTTTTTAATAAAATTTGAATAATATTGAAAATTGCCATGACCTGTGAAAATTTGTGTTGTGTGATATGTTGTTTCAAAAGAGGAGGAGTAAAAGGGTTCAAGTTTAGGAATAAGGATATGGGTTATTTCAGCATTTTCAGTCAAGTTCCAACGTACTTACCATTTTTCAAGGGCCCAAGAGTATAAAATGTTTTTTAATTGTTTGATGGAGATTTTACATTTAAGTATAGTATCAATTTGAAAGTCTGGTATGTCTTGAGGTGGGGTTAAATATGTTACAATATTTAATATGGTTTCATATTGTATATTAAATTTATTTTTTGGGAATTTTTTGACTGATGGGAAGGGAAAGTTATATATTTTATTTGTAGCATCTGGAATTTTAAGGTGATTTTGAGTGCCATAGCGTAGGTTTCTTATGATAATTTGAACCGTGTTAAGTTAAAAGCGACCAAGCGATATCAAAAATTTCATCAAAAAACAAACTTGAAAGTATGATAACTTCGAAACAGTTGAAGAAGGGATGATAAGTATGAAAAATGTGAACTCTGGTAACATTATTCTATCAATAATTTACGTGCTCAGAAGCTGATTCTGTATTAAAAGCGAAAAATATGTTAAAATCTTAGCACTTCCAAATTTGTCGCTTGGTCTCTTTTGACTTGACACGGTTCATTTCTAGGTCTAAAGGTAATGTTTTTGAGAGAGTAATAGCTGCTTTCTTAAGATATTGTTTTATAGGATCTGGAGATATTAATGCAATATAATCTTTGAATACGTTTTAATATTTTTTGAAGGTATGACCGAGAGGTGAGGAGATGCCAAAATGCTGATGAACAATATTTAAATAAAGATCCAATTGGGACCGGCAAACGGGCAAACTGAAAATGATTGTTGTCGTTTCCGACCTTGCCGCCCTCTAGCGGATTAGTTCCTAAGGGTGATCGTTCTTATCACTCGTATGTATTCTTATGTGAAAATCATCATTTTTGAAAATTCATTACCTATTAATTCAGTTATGTGTTTAGAAACGTTTTTTTTTTGATGAGATAATTTGAACCTTCTACTATGCAAAAACAATCGCTGTACTCATGTAATCGACTTTGAAAGCCAGGAAAACAACAATTTCTTTGGCCCCTTTCGCGAGAGATTTTGGCGTGCAAAAATCTCATCAGTTAACATATTCTTATGGTAAAAATCATTTTTCAAGATTTTTAAACATTATTTATTCAGTGATGTGTTAATAAAGTATTTCTTGTAAAAAATCACCATTGGAAGCTCTGGAAAGTGATAGATTGCATTTAAAACGTAAGTGTTATAATGCGAATTTCTTACCTGTTGCTATAGTTCAAAGATGACAGTATTCAAATAATTCTTTTACAAGAAATATTCTTTTAGCACATCACTGAATAAATAATATTCAAAAATATTTAAAAAAGTTGATTTTTACCATAAGAAGACATGTAACTGATAAGATTTTTGCACGCTAAAATCTCTCGCGAAGGGGCCGAGGAAATCGTTGTTTTCCTGGCTTTCAAAGTCGATTACATGAGTACAGCGATTGTTTTTGCATAGTAGAAGGTTCAAATTATCTCATTAAAAAAAATTACATTTCTAAACACATTACTGAATTAATAATGAATTTTCAAAAATGAAGATTTTCCCATAAGAATACATAAGAGTGATAAGAACGATCACCCTTAGAGCTTTGGTAGGTAAAAAACGACACTAGCGCGCCACTACCTATTCCGGTCCCAATTACAGAATTGTACATAATTCTACGTACCCAAGTTTTTTGACCCCAATTATTTTGACAAATTTTTGTTGATTTATAAATAATTTTCAAAGATTTTCAAAATGTGGCTTAAAAGTTAATTTATTGTCCAAAGTTATACCGAGATATTTGAATTGTGTAAAATGTTGTGGTGGGGTAAGATTAATATAAATATTAGGAAGGTTGATCCAATGCTTTTGTTTAATTTCGGTGAACAGAGTAAATGCGCATTTGCTAAGGTTTAAGGTAAGAGATGCATAGGTGAGCCAATCAATAATCTCATCTAATATTTCATTAGTTAGGTTTTCCAAGTCCGGTAAATTTTTTTCATTAGAAATAATTAGGATGTCATCTGCATAAGCAATTAATATGTATTTTAAACCTTGCCTCATTGCTTTAGAATTTAGGTGGATTAGAATTTCATTTATAACAATATTCCAAAGGGTGGGTCCTAAAACTGATCCTTGTGGGCAACCACGTTTTTTGAGTACTGCATTGAAAAGTTTTTTCAAAAAAAGACTTGTTTAATTTAAGATGAGAGAGGCTACTAGGTGCTTGTCCGAATTTTAGTTCATTCAATATCGGATATGGTAGCAAAGCAGTGATTTCAACCTGAATTATATTGTCCAAGATACTTCAAATCCGCGATCCCAAACAAAACTAATTTCGCAATCCAGATCACCGTTCAAGACAGAATCGCTACAGTAGCAATCGTCCGCTTAGAAAAAGGAAGTGACCTCTCGACCCGGATATTCGCGTCTGAAATTTCACCGCTGTCAGATTTTTCATTAAATATTCTAATGCAGGTTTTTCCTCATGCTCGCGTCTAGTCGTAAAACAGCATACTACACCACCGACAGACTCGCGTTCGTATTGATCCGCAAGACGCGATAAAAAGGGCATCTTCAATTCGAACAACAGCACCGTGACAAAATAGGAGTAACTTTCTGTCATTTTTACCACTATTAATCGCCGAATCGCTGGCCCCAGTCTGATGCGATTGTGCCAGCTTTACACGTACTCGACTATAAAAAGGTGTGCGTCGCATGGCGCGGCACACAGACAGGCAAAGTCTTCGTGACGGCGATATTTGCCAGAAAAATTTTTCGCCAAAGGAAAACACAGCTTTTTAACGGCGCGGCGGCGGGCGCGGGCGGGCGCGAATCTAAAAGCGGCTGTGTTTTAACGATAGGGGTTTTTGGTGTGCGATACGTGGACCCCGAGGGGGGCGGAGGGGGGGTTCGAGTAGTGGTAAACGTTTTCAGCGTATTTAGTACCGTATAGTACGCAGAGTCGGAGGACGGTAGCGTGCTAGTGGTGGTACGATGGTAGTTATAAGAACAGCAGAGTGTATGTTTGTGTAACACCTTGATTTATGCGGTTGCTGAATTATAGCTTTTTAGAACGAGATAAAGACAGTTTGAATGGTATTGTCTGAAGTTGTAACGTGGAGTGGCGGCGGCGAGGGAGGCAGGCGCGGACGGATATTTATTTTATACAGCTGTTTCCCTCGACATAATGTCCCTCTATATATCGTGTGTGCATGCTTTTACAGTGACAGACAAGACGGAAAGTTTTGAGAGTTTTGCCGGCATAATGGCATCTACAACCATTCGTTGCAAGATATACGGTCCCCCGCCTTCGGCGTATGCTCCATCACCGACGGCTATCTTACTGTAATACGACCACCGCCACCTACGTCCGCTCTCGCCTATATCGTCCTTTTTCATCTTCTTTTTCTTCGTTTTACGATTCTACCCTGGCCCTCTTCCCCGACCCCGAGTCCACGTACGTAGCGAGAGCTTCGCATTCGCCCTTCGCCACCACCCCCCGCCCCCCGGCTCCTTCGTTCTCGCACTTTAGCGTATTCGCTATTTGCGAAAATCTGAAAGCTAACTCGGGGTCATATTTTGTCTCGGTGTGCGCGTCTGTGTACTTTTTCCACATTCTATCGCCCCATTCTGGGCCCCCTCTGCCTCCTCCGGTCCGCAGTCAAACTACCTATGTAATAACGCCTTTTTTTTTCTTTTGCAACTTTTCTCTCTTAAAGTGTATCAGTTTCTTTCCGTCACGTTCGAGTACAAAATTGCCGGGTACGCGACGACGATAAAAATCTATCGTGTTTCCGTTTGTTTTTCTCTTTTTTATTCTATTTTTCATTTTTTTTCTCCTCCGGTGTGTGCGTTGCTCGCTTTAGTATGTAGTTTTTGTACTCCGCGCCCTCCGAGATGGAGTTCGCGTGTACTTTTATTACGGTGTATCGACGAGTCCAAATTAAAGCTATGATTCGGGTTTTTTCCATCGTCGTGTTCTGCAACTTCTCGTTCTTTATTTTATTTTTTCTATTATGTCTTGGGGGGTTTTCATATTGTATATCAATTTGTAGTTGAACTTTGGTCTTGTCATGTTGCAGTTGGAAATTGAAAAAATTCTAGCTTAATTAGTAATTTTTTAAAATACTAATTAACATTTTAAAATGTTCACCAGTGAGGGGGGGGGGAGGTCTGTTAACTCCAGGAGAAAGGCAAGTGCTCGCTGAAAGTCTTTTTTCCTCGCAAATATCTTTTCAAAATTAGCCTTAAAATTGAAAAATTGCTAAATAATTGTGTTCTATATGCAATTTCTTGTCAAGAAAGTTTAATTTTTTTCACCCCCCTCCCTAATTCTTTGACCAAAATTTGAAAATGAAAAAAAATCTTCTATTTTTCAAACGAGTTCAGTATTTTTTTTTTAAATCTAAATTTTGAAGTTGAAAAACACTTAATTTTCACTTCATATGAGTGACAATATGCGAATAACTTGATACCAAATCCACTGAACGATGTTTACTTTTTTTACTGTGGTAACATCTTGATGTAAGACATTAAGAAATGGAATTGTTCAAAGCTGGAGAAAGGGAATTCACGCTCAGAAAAGGTGCAAGTGATCGAGCTCGTGAAAAAAAAATAGGTCGTCGCGATTCGAAAATTTTTTGGCAGCATTTTGATTCAAAATTGAATGGAGGCTTGGAGGAGAAAGAGGCAAAACTCAAAATATTGAAAATTTTCATATTTTTGGTATCAAAAGTAAGTTTTTTGACATGTCGAATAGGATTCAGAAGGGCTAAGACAAAACTCCAAATTTTGATTAGCATTATTTTGATTCGAAATTAAAAGGGAAGATAAGATGGAGTGAGGGGAAAACCCCAAATTTGATAAAATTTATATGCTTGGTATTGAAAAGTGTTTTTTTGGTATTCCAAATACGATTATGAGTGGTTTTTTTTTGAAAACTTTGACGAAATTGGACTTTTTTTGAAAAACCATTTTTTTAAAATTAGAAATAAAGGATAAAACACTACGAAGTGGCCAACAGTCCTGCAAATCGTGCGTTTGTTCTTTTTGCTTGTGCCTCCTCTTGATATCTTGCCTTTGTTCTGCCTTTTTATCAAAAATGTCAAAATAGCCTTCTTTTCTCTATTTTTTTTCAATCAAACTTAAAATTTTTTGATATATTCTCATCCTTTTTTCAGAACTTGAACATGCTTCTTTTTTTGGGGCTGGGTAAATATTTTTTTACAGGATTAATACCTATTTTGTCTGCCCTTATGAAATTTTGAAGGAAATTGAAGACCACTGACGCAATGATATGTTGTTAGACTTGATAAAATTTGAAAAGTTCTTTTGGCGAATTATAACACAAAATATAAAATTTTTGCAAGTGTTTTTTGGACTGCAGGTGAGTTGATTCCCAACGAAATATTCATATGAAAAGATAGGCGAATTGATTCCCATTTTTATTCAAAATGGAGAATTGATTTTCTTTTTTTTTTCGAGATTAGTATGGGTTGATTCCCACCTTTTTCTCAAAAATTCCTTGCAACTCTAAATTTTTTACTCAAAATTGTTTCCAAGATTTTTTTTAAATTTCGATTCTAATTTTTTCAGCTTAAAATTTTCTCAATTTTTTTCATGTTTAAGCATATTTTTTTTTTGAATTTTTCTCAAATTTATTTTCAATTTTGAAATTTTTCTTAAATTTTTTATCCAATTTTTTTTCAACTCTAAAATTACTTCCATGAAATTTGAAAGCAGCATTTTAGAATTTAAATTTGGTAAGTACCTAAAGAGTTTGAAAAAATTTTCAAATTGGATAAAATTATTGAATTGAAAAAATTTTTAAATTATTGTTTTAGTTGGAAAAAAATTGATCTTGAAATTGCAAAATGCTTAGAGAAAAAAATTGAAGTTGAAACAAATTTTAACGTTTTGAGAAACAATTTCAAAGTTGAAATAAATTATTTTGAAAAAATGAAAAATTGAGGAAAATATAAGGGTTTAAAAAAGTTGGAAAAAATTTGAGTCAATTTTTGATCCAAAAATTCAGAGTTGAAAAAAATTTGATAAAAAATTGTGAGATTAAAAAAAAATTGATTTTGAAAAAAAGTATTGAAAATACCTCCTCCGTGTCGCCTCAGTAATGCTAATAAGCTGAAAGAGGTCCGGAATCAATTCGTACGTTCCCTGAAAAAAATGGGAATTGGTAGATTAATTTTTTTCAGTTTGTTTTTTTTGTAGGACATTATAGACATTATTTATATTTTGTCTGACTTTTAAAAACTTGTGATAATAAAATTGATATAATGACGTTGTGAAAAATTGGATAAATATTTTAAACATTTTCAGTGCTATAAACATATTCCTTTTTCCCACATAGTGAAATTTTTTTTGAAATTACTCCATTTTAAATTTTTTCAGTTGATTTTTTTCACTATATTAAAAAAACATGTAAAGGAAATCCCCCCTTCAAAAATCATCTTGTCAAAAAATTTCTTTCAAAGTTCTACTTTTTCATCACGAAATTTTATTAGACATCTTGCACCACGACAATCTAAAATCTTGTGTTTTGTCCTTCTCTTACTGAAGCCTAATTTTTGTGTTTTTAAAAAAAAAATCTCAGAAATTTGGATCGTATCTGGGATGCAAAAAAAAACTCATTTTTCAATAGATAATAACCACGAAAATCCTAATTATTTCGAGTTTCTTCGTGGTTTAGATTATTTCAAAAATGACTGTAGTGGTTTGAAAATTAGGTGTTTTCATCCTTAATTTTTAGTCAAAAGTGGAAATTTTTGAAAAAATTGAACTTTTTTGATTGCAAAATGTGTTTAGAACGTGATTATTTAGCAATTTTACAATTTTGAGGGTTATTTGAGAAGTATGGAAAACAGATTTTAACGAGCATTTTCCCCTTTACTTGAGGTATTGGTGCCCCCTCCTCGCCCTCCCGATTGGATAATTTAGTATGTTAATTAGTGGAACATTATTAATAAGAAACACAAAAAAATCAGGCTAATTATTTTCTTCTAATTCGACTGTTCTATTTTTTTCCTCTCATTTTTAAATTTCGGGTACTCTGCAACTCATATTAATTATTCCGAATGGACCGATTGGAAAAAGAAGGTAGATAGGACGAATGAAAAGTTGAACTGTAATTGCGTCGTGTAGGTGCTGAAAACTGCCTACGAAACTTTTGGCAACCTGGAAAAGGGAACTTTCACAGCGCTCGACGGTCCGTCCAATATAGAAAATTTTCCACCTTTAATCACATCTCTCGCACGTATACCGTACAAGTTGTCAATTTAAAATCAAAATCGTACGCGTTGACAAGCATATTTCCATCGACTGACCGACGCTGCGACGTCCACCACTCACACACGAACACGCTGGCCCAGTTTTTTTCCTCCTTTCTGTATCGTGTGTAGGTGCTAGGTATATAGTCTACGTTTTCCATATACGAAACTTTTTTCCTGCTGCGAAGTCTCGTAGACGACGTTTTCAACCCCTTTTTTTTTCCTTTCCATTCCTTTCCTTTCGAGTTTTTTTTTCTCGTTCGTCTTCTTTTTTCGTCGAATTTCCATCTTTATTAAAGGTTGATTACGGGTAGATTTTTTTTGATAAACTTGTCGTTAAAAAGCAAAAAACTCGGTGACGAAAGGTACGAGGGGAGTAACATGTGTCAGCTTTGATGATGAAATTCGTCATGTAATACGTGCGAAGCGTGTTGAAAACTTGCCTCCGTACGATGAAAATTCGCTCGTTCGTTTAATCAATCTTGCCGCCGGTATCTTTTCTCCCTGGAAAGTGCGGGGGTAAGGCAGATGTGCGAAAGTGCCGCCGAGTCGAGGATCGAAGGGATGTGTTACTGCCCCGTCGGTGCTGTATGGTCAATGGGCAAAAAATACGTGTACCTGCGATCTGCGATGTACCCTGCGACGTGTACAATTTTACGTCGGATATTCGGACGAAGCGTGTGAAACTGGACCGTTCGTTCGCGTTGATTGAATAATTTAACCGCGCGACGCCACCGTCGTCGCCGGCGTCGCCTTATCGTGACGGTATACAAATTAGGTCATGTGTGTAGGTTGCCTATGTTCCGTATCGAAGGCGTTGTATGGGATTTTATACGCGGCTTGTCCTTTTGTCGTGTCGTGTTCGGCTTGTTTGTTTTCTTTGTACGGGGTTTGATTGAGATGTGAAACGTTGGCTTGGGGTTTGCGAAGGGTTGGAAACGAATTTTTTTCATCGTGGGTGGATTATCGCCGCTTTTTTGGGTGTCTTCGGTGATTTTTTTCGTCGCTGGGGCTAATTTTCGTATGATTTGGGTAATTTGTTGAATTCATTAGTGATTTTCGACGAAGGTTATTTTAGGAATTTTGCGTTGCTCATTTTTGGTCTGTGGTATGCCCATCGATTGTGAATGTATCAAGAGAGGTATTAGACTGGCTCTTTCTTAAAATGGGAAAATCACATTAAAAAATTTGCAAATTGATGATTTTTTTCAAAAAATTGAAAAAAATTTGTCACTTGAGTTGATAAAATTTCATTTAGATTGGATAAAACAGAAAAAGTTTCGAAAATTGCTTCGACAGTGCTTTGAATGAATATAAAGTTTTGATGTATGAAAAAAAAATAAATAGAGAGATATTTTTAGAACCACTCTTGAATGAGAGGCTCAAGATTACGAGAGTTTTTTTCTCAAACATGCATGATAACTCATTTCAAGACAAATCTAGTCGTCTGTATAATTTTTTTAAATGAAGTACAATTGAAATTTTCCAAGAATTTGTATCATCAAATATATACAGGGTGGTCAAAAAATCATAAAACCGCTATTATTATTTTTTTTTTTCTTAGGATTTAAATCAAACCAAAAAAATGAAAATAGATACCAAAAAAAGTTGTAAATAATTTTTTTTCCACATATCAGTCCATATAAAATTACGTCATAAGCCTATCACCAAAAACCGTAAAAATCATGTTGTATAATTTTTTTAGGTGTGGGGTTCGATGAACTAAAGTTCTAAAATTGTGGAAGTCATTAAATCATAGGTACGCTGATTCATCAAAAATCATATTTGCCTGAAAGATCCTTAATGTTTCAAAAATATATGTCATTTTATGAAATATTATGGAAGTTGTCAAGTCGACGAAATTAATAAAAACCAAAATTTTGACAATTTAACATCGCGACATGAAAAGGCATCTCAATTACCTACGTAAATTCTTTTTTAAAAATAATGGCTCGATAAGTGAACTTTTTTCAGTAAAAAATTTATTGAAAAATTGTCAATTTAGAATTATTATCGTTTAAAAAGCAAATATACATATAAGTACTTGAGTCTCAACAAACCAGAAAAGTGAATACGTATGAATAAAGCAATCATCCCAAAATAGACCACAAATGGGAACTAATTCGATAAAATGATTCTTGGAAAAATCTGTCTTGAAAATTGAAAATTCATCCATTTTTTTGTTATAAAGTACGAAAATGGAAATCCGGGGGTGGTGGGGAGGGGGGTTAAATATATCAACTTGAAAATCAATAATAAATTTACTAATTGAAAAAACTGGGAATTTTTCCACTTGTGACAATAAAATACTTCCTTCCCGAGCATCAAACAATTTTTTTTATCAAAAATTGTAAATTTTCTGATTTTTATAAAAGTTTGAAAAAAATTATCCAAATTATTTTGTAAAAATATCAAAGAAAAATTTATCAATTTTACTTCAAACGAGCATGAAAAATTTTCAATCACATATTTATTTTTTCATAGATGTTGAAAAGTGACTTTTAAAAGGCTTCTGAAACCAAAGGCAAACAAAAATGGAAAAATAATGGGCAAAATTATGAAAAATTGTCGTAAAATCCATCAAAATATAGTTTCAGAAAATTATCCAAAGTCATAGAAAATGGAACTTGTGTAAAACAATCAAATTGAACAAAAAAATACTGAATTAAGAATGGAAAAAATCATGAAATTTATCGAAATTGGGTTCCAGATCATTTTCGAAAGCCATTAAGAAACAAGGGAATTGATAGAAAACTGGATGATTTATCAAAGAAAAAAAAGATTTCTGCGGGTAATGAAGTGTGAATAAACATTTCATCTTGCAGAAGAAAAACAGAACTCCTTCTCAACGAGATCGCAAAACTTGCCCAAAAATCTTCAAAAGTGATGACTTTGTTTCCAATTTTTGGAAATGGTTTTCTTCCTCAGCACGTCTTGAAGTTGGCATTTTTGACTCTACCATTTGTTGGAAATTTTCCACGTTTGAAATTTTTTTGACGCTGAAAAAATCGTATAAAAAATTGAATGGGTTGATGGAAGAAAGGGACTGAAAATAATTTCATCAATTTAAAATATTATTGTAAACATGAAAAAAAAATCGCGAAATTCGGATTTCTGAAGATACACACTTTGTAGTGGATAATAAAAAGAAGTGGGCCAAAAATACTTGATTTTTAATAATCTTCAATTTTTCTTTCTTGGAGGGGGGGGGGGATTTCTGATTTTTATGGGATACTAATTTTTTAGGGTCACCCGGAAGACAAAATTAACAAATGTAAGAATGCGAAAAAAATTTTATAATTTCTAAAGAATTGAAAATTTATCCTTTTTTTCTATACCTGAAGCTGCAGAGAGTGACTGTTTTTCTAATGAGAAAGGAATTTCTATTATTTTTTTTTTTTAATAATAGTATTTGGAGTGGTTGAGAACCAAAAAATTGATTTACACTGAAAAAAATAAGAAATGAAAAATAAATGAAAAGTGTTGAAAAAATGATAAAATTCTATTTGAAAAATGATCAATTTTATCCAAATCCAAAAAAATTCTATCCAAAGAAAATTTTATCCAAAAAAAAAAAATTTTATCCAAAAAAATAATGACGGAACACCTTTTACAAAATTGGCAAAATTTATTCAAAAAAAAAATTTATCGCGAAATTCGGTAAAATCTATTGCATAAAAATGAATTTTACCCAATTTCGCGATAAATATTATTTTTTCAGAATAAATTTTACCAATTTTGTGAATGCTGTTCCGTTATTATTTTTTTGGAAAAAATTTATTTATTTGTTTTTTCAGTGCAAATAATACTAAAATATCTCTTTTTTTCGAATTCCTCAATAAACCCCCACAAGTTGTGTAATTTTCTGAACACCCTGTAAAAAAATCATTCATAACTCGAATCGACATTAAGATTTCTATTTACTCGATATTTTTCGACGAACGTATGCACCTTGTGACAAAAATCACTTTGACGTCATTACTTTTCGTCGAAAATCCAATAATCAATCAATGGGGGAATACTCGAATGAGGCAATGACGTTTGTAACTCGATCGATTACGGTGACGAATTCGCGAAAACTCGAACATTTCGCGAAAGAATTCCAAGAACATTGCTCACGTGGCAGGTTCGACGACGCATAGATAGGTCAAATAGAGATAGAAAATCTGCGGGCATATGTTTGTTACGAAGTCGAAAATTCTCTGGGTTATTCGGGTAGAAACGATAAATATTTATTTAGTAATCTGGAGAAGCCTCTTACCGTACATACGTAAGTTTATACAGACGTATGTTATACTCGATTCCTCGTGAAAAGTAGTAACTTTATTAGCTGCGGAAGGAAATATGCGGCGAGGTGGCAGTCGATGCAGAAGGAGCATAGGCACTCATTCGTAAGAGAACCTAATTCGGAACGCTTACGATTATTTTTGTTTTCGGTGCTGTTTTAATACGTCGATGAGCACGACTGGCTAGATTTTTTTGGGTAAATTTCGAACTAGATTTTATCGATGAGATGGGACGTGGAGAAATATTGATCGAGGTTTGATTTTTAGTGCTGCGATGAACCGATTCGTGGAAAAAAGATTTTTGAATTTGCCTTTTTACTTGCCAAGTAGTTTATTTGGGCTGGCGAAAGGACTGCAGTTTTGTTTTATATGCATTTACATGTTTATGTACCTATATTATCTGCGATGCTTGGTAAACTATACGGAGCGTAATTTCCCCTAGGAATATGTTTTTTTATTCGCCGGATGGTTTTTTTTCGCCACCTTCGAGCCGGAGATGCGATACGATGCAGTTGCAGAGAATTTTTCCATTCTAGTCTACTTGGAGCCGAAGGGAAAAAAATTCACGAGATTTAAACCGTTCGGTTCGCTTCCGTCACCTTTCGACTTTGCACGAAGCATTCTGCTGTTCGGCGGGATATTGATAAGTGACACGGTGACGGACGTTTTTGTGACATTGCGCGTTACATTTAAAATTGATAATTTCGCTGGTGTCGCTGTCTGCGTCGCGGCGCTTGCTGTGCAATCTTTCTCGCGTTCCTCCCCCGCACCTCGACTGATATTTCGTCTCACTCTGTCTCGTTTAGACTTCCTATATCTATCTTCGTTTTTAATACTTATCTGTCGGTCTTGCTGTCTCTGTCTGGGCCCCGACTGCTGTGCGCGTTCTTTCTCCGTGTTCATTTTATTAGTTCGCCGTTTTACTCGGCGACACCCGCGCTCGCGCCCCATCCATGGCGTTTTTGCTCTCCGCGGTTGTACTTCAACTGTCGTCGTAATAAACGTTCAGTAGATGTTTCTATATCGCTCGGTGGCAGATATCAAAACGTAATGAACGGATGGATAATTCAAAATGACAGACAAGCCGAACTGATAGCGTAGATGATGGCGTCAGTATTACGGCACCACGCGCGCTGCGGAATAGCTGGGCAGAGGAGACGCGAACAGTACATTCGCTGCGACGGTGTTCTTAAATTAATTAATTGTAGCTGTAGCTATATCGCGAGCGGACTTGCAGAAAATAAAGTACGGATACCTGCGCGCAAGGTACGTTTGGACGTCATTGCACGGTAGCAGTCGCCCGAGGGATGGTGGAGGACTGTGGTGTATGCCAGTGTCGTAAATGTAGCGAAAAAATCTTAACGCCGGTATTAAACGACTATTAAATGCGCCAGTGGTTCGAAAAATGGCTTCGAAAAGGTTTGTAGATGAGTCGGGGGGGAAGAAATTTCGTAAATTGGCTTGGATTTGGCAAGAGACTGCTTTTTGAGAGAACCCCCCCCCCCCCCAAAAAAAAAAAAATTGTCAATTATTCTGCCCTAATTTTTAACCAAAAATCACTCAAAATGCATATTTTTGGGCATTATGTTTGAATTTTAATTAAAAATTGTGTAAAAATCTGTCTAAATTCCTGTTGGCTTAAACTTTGTCGAAATAAAATTTTCAACTTGATATTCGATCAAAATCACATTTTCAGGTGATAAGTTCAAATCTTGTCAAAAATCATATTTCAGGTTTCAGGTCAAATTGATTTATTTTGAGAAAAGTCATGTTTTAGTAATTTAGGACTTGAACTAGGTCAAAATAAAATTCATGGCTCACAATTAGATTTTCCTTGAAAGTTTGCAGGTTTTTTTCATGGAAGCATTTTGTTGGCTCAAATGTCGTCAAAAATCATTTGTGAGCCTGGATATATGTAGTAACCACTCTTAGGGATCAAAAATTGGTTTATAGTTCAGTTTCCTTATCAATGTTAACTCAAAAACCAGTTTTTGACCTCTAAGGGTGGTCTCTCTATTCAAGTTTACGTTTGCTGCTCAAAAATTTGTCAAAAGTTGTTCAACTATAATTTTTTAGATCATTAGTGTAAATTTTGTTGCAAGCTATTTACCAATTTTTTCAAAATCATTTTTGCTCAAAGGTCCGTCAAAAGTCATTATTTCTGTCTTTTATGGACATCATGTCCTCTTCATATCCTCTGTAAAAATTGTGTCCCTTGAGTCATTTTTGACTCTGTATTTTTGTGAAGAATCATATTTTTGCTCAAAAATTGGTCAAAAGTCATAGAAATCATTTTTTTTTATTATTAGCTCAAATTTTGTCACTTTTCATTCCCCACTCAAAAATTGCTCAAAAGTCATAAAAAAAACATTATTTTCATTATTAGCTCAAATTTTGTCACTTTTCATTCCCCACTCAAAAATTGCTCAAAAGTCATAGAAATAATTTTTTTCATTATTAGCTCAGATTTTGCTACTTTTCATTCCCCACTCAAAAATTGCTCAAAAGTCATAGAAATCATTTTTATCCTTATTAGCTCAAATTTTGCTACTTTTCATTCCCCACTCAAAAATTGGTCAAGTCATAGAAATCACTTTTTTCATTATTAGCTCAAATTTTGTCACTTTTCATTCCCCACTCAAAAATTGGTCAAAAGTCATAGAAATCATTTTTTTCATTATTAGCTCAAATTTTGTCTCTTCTTATTCCCCAGTTCAAACTCCATTAATGATCACTACTTCAAACTCGAGTTTTTTCGGAAGTGCATTTAGTGATTTTTGACTAAAATATTGTAAAAATCCTTCCAATCAGACTTTTTTTTTGAAAATTTTTGGCTTGAGTTTTGTTAAAAGTCATATTTTGATCAAAAAAGTAGGTGAGTATGTCAAAGGTCACATGGAAAGCATTCTTGGATTTTTAGGGCAAATTATTCCAGCTTAAAAAGTGTCATGAATCGTTTTTGCTCAAAAAATTAGTCCATTTGACACATATCTCAGCATATTTCTCCGATTATTAGCTAAAATTTTGTTTTAAATCTTTTTCCAGCTCGAAATATTTGCTTAAAGTTCTTTTTTTAAAATTTGGTTTCCTTTGCAAATTTTATAACAAATTTCTTTTTAGCTCAAAGAATGATCTAAAATTACTTAGAACTCATTGCGAGTCTTTGTTTGGATTGCCCGGTCATTTTTTGTCTAAGATAATTTTTCAGCTCAAAATTGGTTAAAATTTGACTAGAATGTTTTTTTTTTTGGGGGGGGGGGCTTTTGAGAGCGTATTTATTTTGTCTGGAATCTTTTATGATCAGAATTTGTCAAAAATTAACCATTTTCCAGTTCAAATATTCTCAAAAGTCACGTAAAAATTATTTTTTGATTTCTTGCAAAGTTTTGTCACTAATTTTTTTCAGCTCAAAGTTGGTCAAAAACTCTGTACCTAAGCCTTTGTGAGTCATTTTCTGGATTATCAATATAATCTTTTGTTATAATTGACCATTTTTTAGCTCAAAATTGATCAAGGTTCGAATATGGTCAAAACTTCCCCAAAAGTAATTTTTTTTAAATGGCTCCAATTTTGTTAAAAAGGAGAGGTTTGCTCAAAACTTGATCACAAGTATCATAATTGCTGTTTTTTGAATTATGTTGCTGAAATTTTGCTCAAAATTGGTCTGAACTCAAAAATTGTGTAAAAGCCATTGAAAGTCATTTTTTGCATTATCAACTCAAATTCGTAGCAATTTTTTTAGTCCAGAATTGGTCAAAAATCGTAATGAGTTATTATTTTCAGTTACCTAACAAAATTTTGGGTTTGTCCAATGAAGTGTTTTAACTAAATTTTTCTCAGAAAGAGCATGTCTTAAATTTTAGCTCAATTATGGTCAAAATTTTCCCACAAGTCATTTTTCATAAACTGCTCCAATTTTGCCAAAAATGATTGTTTTGCCTAAAAGTAAATCAAAAGTGGCATAAAAATCATTTTTAGGGTATATTTATCTCAAAATTGGTCAAAACTCAAAAATTGTGTAAAATTCATTGAAAGACAGTTTTTTGGTTATCAGCTCAAATTTGTCATAGAAATTTTTTAGCTCAATATTGATCAGAAATTTCATACGAGTGATTATTTTCATTTAATGAAATTTTGGGTTTGTGTTATAAAGTGTTTCTGCTCAATTTTTCTCAGAAAGTGCATATCATCAATTTTAGCTCAAACAAGGTCAAAATTCTCCCAAACGTCATTTTTCAGAAACTGCTCCAATTTTACCAAAAATGATTGTTTTGCACAAAAGTAAATCAAAAGTGGCATAAAAATCATTTTTAGGGTATATTTATCTAAAAATTAGTCAAAACTCAAAAATTGTGTAGAAGTCATTGAAAGTCAGTTTTTCGATTATCAGCTCAAAATCATAGATATTTTTTAGCTCTACATTTGTCAGAAATTTCATACGAGTGATTATTTTCATTTGATGAAACTTTGGGATTGTCCAATGAAGTATTTCTGCTCAATTTTTCTCAGAAATTGTCATAAATTTTAGCTCAATTATGGTCAAAATTCTCCCACACGTCATTTTTAAGAAACTTCTCCAATTTCGCCAAAAATGACTGTTTTGCCCAAAAGTAAATCAAAAGTGGCATAAAAATCATTTTTAAGGTAAGTATATTTATCTCAAAATTGGTCAAAACTCAAAAATTGTGTAAAAGTCATTGAAAGCCATGTTTTTCGATTATCAGCTCAAATTTTTCATAGCAATTTTTTAGCTCAATATTGGTCAGAAATTTCATACGAGTGATTATTTTCATTGAATGAAATTTTGGGTTTGTCTAATGAAGTCTTTCTGCTCAATTTTTCTCAGAAAAAGCATGTCATAAAATTTTAGCTCAAATATGGTCAAAATTCCCCCAACATCATTTCTCAGAAACTGCTCCAAATTCGATAAAAATGATTGGTTTGCTCAAAAGTAGATCAAAATTTCCATTTTTGGGCTTATCAACTAACATTTTGTCACAATTCTTTTTCTAGCTCAAAATTGTTCAGTTGAATCGTTTTATTAGAAATGCTAAATGCTTTATCTCATCCTTTCTTAGGAATCAAATTCCTGCTCAATTTTTGTAGGAAATGAGGAAAAAACGTCGAAAACAAGATGATTAGGTCAACCCCATTTTTTGACTCAAATAAACTAGAAGGGTCATACGTTTGTGTACCTATACTCGATAAATATTTACCAGAAATTTGACAAAAAACAGACGAAATTTTCACAATTCGTCTCAGAAAGATCTTTTGAAACCCTTACGTCTGAAAAACAGTCTGTTCCGGAGAATCGTCGACTTCAGAATAAAATCGATAAGTACCTAGGCTACCTACGTACAATTTACCTGTACACATCGAGGGTAAAAAAAACGCCTACCACGTACTTCGGAGCCATCATCGCATCGGTCGGCTGAACACGCGGAAGGAAAAATAAATCCCAAAAGGCTTATTCAATACCGCAGCTCTGCACAGAGGTGTCCGGTAGTCCATTCAAAGAAAGCAAAGTTATTTGTCGAAAGTGACAAATTTGTTTTTTGAAAAGATACGTAGGCGAGGCGAAGAGTAGAGGAATCGGGCGAATTTCACGTAACTTTATCGGACGCTGGAATGGTGGAGTGGTGGATTGGAGGCTGGACGCGGAGGTGGTGAGAAATCGCCGTGTACTTATCAACGTGTATCGCGACGTATCGTACGGTGTACGCGACCACGACGACGATCCGGGCGACGGCGATGAGAGAAGGCGAAGCCTTGTACAAAGGCAAGGTAGCCGGCCGGTACCGGTGCCGGCTTCATCAGCGGCGGTGGCGAGAGCGTTGGTACGTCGAGCGCGAGAAGAGAGGCCCAACGCGGCCCTTCATTAGCATCCGTCAAGAGCGCAAAACAAAAGACTGTCCCCTGGAAATTCCCCGGATAACGACTCGGCGTCGCGTTGCGAACTTATTTCACTCATTAAAACAATTTATCAAGCCGGTGCTCGGTTGCTTGGACGGTGCGCTCTGTATAGAGCGACCACGAGTACAAATACTATCACTCCCGAACTGTATTACGCGCCTTTTAATGACGACCGCCAACTTTCCGTTAATTGATGGTCGTCTCATTTGTTATTTCTGTGTTTCGCTCCGACGGCTTCATTATTATACGCTATACAGTTTGGTCATCCACACGACGTCAACTTCTTTCTCCTTTCCTCACCATCGTTCCGTCTCACTTTGGCTCTCACCTCCTCCCTCCCAGGCCTTTTCCGAATTCCCTCGGTTTTCGCCGTTCTCGTCGTCTTATACGGTGCGATATGTACGACCGTGCGTGTGTATGCGTGTGCCCGCCTCGGAGAGCCTTTATTTGCACATTTTCTCGGCCTTTTGCGTCGTCTCATGTGTCGCGCGGATATCCATCATTTCTTTGTTAATTCGACTAAGCCCAACGCTTTCGAGGGCTGCTTGGTCCAGCGACTCGAGTACTTTAATATGTGACTCCGGCTAATTAATGAACAAGTATCCGAGCACGACCTTTTTTTCACGCTGGTTTGATTCCGTTGTATACGAAGGTATTCGATTATTGTGGTGGTCGCCTTTCGCCTAAGCCGAAGATACGTCAAAACGAAAGGGTATTATAGGTGTCGTGACCCTTCCTCAACCCATCTGCGTAATGCGGCTTAATTTATGTCGAAAACGTGTTTCAAATTGGCTAATTGCCTGTAATATTTAGTCGAGTAATATGACTCTCTGTTGTCGAACATATAATCGTATTTACTCGAGGAAAAGAAAAATGCTCGGGTGAAGTGACAGGGGGAAGAACGAAAATTCTGACAGGGAGGTCGAAATTTTGAAGTAAAAATGAAACAGGGTCATTCCATGTCAGTTCAACCACAAAGTGGAAAGTGGGGTCTTGGATTTTTTTGATTTTTTGCATGTTTGTAGAGCTCGATGAGAGATGTCGAATGCCGCAAACCGGAGCTTCCAAAGTCTTTTTGGAGGGGAGCTACGAGCACTCAAAGTTTTAAGGTGAGGTTGGATATGGTAAATTTCGAGCGTGGATAACTCGGAAACGGTGATAGATAGAAAATTGAAACTTTTTACAATGTGTAAGGCCTTTGATGAGCTTTTTGGCGATTTTTTTGAAATCAGTGTTACCACTTTTTTTAACGTCGAAAATTAGCTGTAAAAGTTGAAAAGAGCTGTTTCTACATGAAGGACACCTTCAAAAATTCTGAAAAAAATATATATGATACAACTTTTTGTACTGATTAACATATATAAAAACTGGGATGGCGTTATTTCTTAAACTCGTTTTAAAAAATTTCAAAGTTTCTTCGAAAACGTAATTTTTTATCCCAATTGCTGAAAATCTCCAAAATTGATTAAATTACATTGTTTTTACCGAATTTTCATCAATATTAAAAATTAGTGATCAGAACTATTTTTTTACAAGTCGATTCTGTATTGTATAGGTAGGCTTTTTTCACATTTACCCTTCAAGACCGCCATCCTATTCGAAAATATTAACTTTGAACAGAATATAACTGAAAATAACATGCAAAGTTGGAAACTTGATTCGCTTATTAATTTTTATGTTCTTAATATACGTTGAACATTCCAATTCTGCCGTTGCAAGAAATCGACTTGTAAAAAAATAGTTCTGATCACTAATTTTTAATATTGATGAAAATTCGGTAAAAACAATGTAATTTAATCAATTTTGGAGATTTTCAGCAATTGGGATAAAAAATTACGTTTTCGAAGAAACTTTGAAATTTTTTAAAACGAGTTTAAGAAATAACGCCATCCCAGTTTTTATATATGTTAATCAGTACGAAAAGTTGTATCATATATATTTTTTTCAGAATTTTTGAAGGTGTCCTTCATGTAGAAACAGCTCTTTTCAACTTTTACAGCTAATTTTCGACGTTAAAAAAAGTGGTAACACTGATTTCAAAAAAATCGCCAAAAAGCTCATCAAAGGCCTTGCACATTGTAAAAAGTTTCAATTTTCTATCTATCACCGTTCCCGAGTTATCTACGCTCGAAATTTACCATATCCAACCTCACCTTAAAACTTTGAGTGCTCGTAGCTCCCCTCCAAAAAGACTTTGGAAGCTCCGGTTTGCGGCATTCGACATCTCTCATCGAGCTCTACAAACATGCAAAAAATCAAAAAAATCCAAGACCCCACTTTCCACTTTGTGGTTGAACTGACATGGAATGACCCCACAGGCTATGATCAAGAAGAGCATTTCAAAAATTGAATTGGAAAACATTTTTACCATGAAATTTGGAAATTTTGTGACCTATGGACGCAATGTCCTAAGTATGTTTGAAATTGCTCTAAAAATTATCTACTCTCTCAATCATAAATCAGTAAAAATTATTGAAAATCACTGAGAAAAAGTCAGAATTGCAGCACAGGAGAAAATCAGTGAAATTTTTTTTGCTGAAAACAAATCAGTGAGAAAAATCCATTGGAAAATCAGTGAAAATTTGCTGGAAAGTCAGTGAAATTTATTAAATTCGCTGGAAAATCAGTGAAAATCTTTGAAAAATCAGCGAAAATTTGCTGAAAATCAGTGTTTTTTGCTGTATTTTCCTGTGCTGCAATTCTGACTATTCATCAGTGACTTTTCACTGATTCAGAATGAGAGAGTATCATCTTGGAAATTGTAAAGGCCAAAGTTGTGGTACAAAATGAAACATTCGGCAATCGAACGGTACGTTTCGAAAATTTAGCTTGAAAATTCTCAGTTTTTTGAGGAAATTTTCGAACTTTATGACTAATAGACTAAATGTCTTGACTGTTTGAAACTGCTTTGAAAATTATCCAATATCCAGGAAATTTCAGGGGCCAAAATTGTGATACGAAAATGAAACACGCGGGAATCAAAAATTACACTTTGAAAATTGAATTTGGAAAAATTTTGAATTTTTGAATAAAATTAACGTAATTTATGGGCATTGGACGTTATGTCCTAATTATTTAAAATTATATCCAATATTTTGAAAATTTCAAAAGCCAATGTGATATAAACTATAATTTTATGGCCCATGGACATACTGTCCTAATTGTTGGAAATCACTTTGAAAATAATCCAATATTCTGATAATTTTAGGATCCGAAGTTGCGTGATATTGAAAGTGAAATATTTGACGATTAAAAATGCATTTCAAAAGTTGAAATTAGTTAATTTTATGACCAATGGACAATATGTCTTAATTGTTTGAAATTGCTTTGGAAATGATCCAATATTTTGGAAATTTCAAAGGCCAAAGTTGTGATCTTGAAAGTGAAACATTCGGTGATCAAAAAATGCATTTTAAAAGTTCAATTCGAAAATTTTTCTATTTTTGGATAAAATTTACGATTTTTATGGCCAAAGGACAGTATGTCCTTATGGTTTAAAATTGATTTGAAAATGATTCAATATTTTGGAAATTTCTAAGGTCAAAGTTGTGATCTTGAAAGTAAAACATTCGGTGATCAAAAAATGCATTTTAAAAGTTGAATTCGAAAATTTTTCAATTTTTGGATAAAATTAACGATTTTTATGGCCAATGGACACTATGTCCTAATTGTTTAAAATTGATTTGAAAATGATTCAGTATTTTGAAAATTTCAAAGGCCAAAGTTGTGATCTTGAAAGTGAAACATTCGGTGATCAAAAAATGCATTTTAAAAGTTCAATTCGAATTTTTTTTTATTTTTGGATAAAATTAACGATTTTTATGGCCAAAGGACACTATGTCCTTATGGTTTAAAATTAATTTGAAAATGATTCAATATTTTGGAAATTTCAAAGGCCAAAGTTGTGATCTTGAAAGCGAAACATTCTGCGATCAAAGAATGCATTTTGATTGTTGAATTTTAAAAATTCTCAATTTTGCATGAAATTGGCAAATATGATCGTTGGACACTATGTCTAAATTGTTTGAAATTGCTTCGGAAATCATCCCAAATATTTTGGAAATTTCGAAGACCTATGTTGTAATATAAAAGTAAAACATTTGGCGCTCGAAAAATAAATCGAAAAGTTGAATTTTAGAAATCTTCAATTTTTGGATGAAATTAACGAATTTTATGGTCAAAGGACACTATGTCTTAATTATTTGAAATTGCTTTGAAAATTATCCAACATTTTGGAAATTTCAGAAGCCAAAGTTATAATATCCAAAGTGAAACATTCGGTAATCAAAAAATGCATTTCGAAAGTTCAATTTGAGAAATTCTCAATTCTTTGGTAAAATTAGCAAATTTTGTGGCCATTGGACACCATGTCTTAATTGTCTGAAATTACTTTGGAAATCATCCAATATTTTCAAAACTTCAGAGGCCAAAATTGTAATGTAAAAGTAAAACAATCGGATATTGAAAAATAGATTGAAAAGTACATTTCAAAAATTGAATTTAAAAAATTTTCAATTGGGAAGTTTACTATAATATAAAAAAAAAAACAAAAACAGAAAATTAGAAAGACTTTTAATAATTTTACTATGAAAAACAATAATTTTCAACATTTTTCTCTTTGTCACTTTTTTTTATTCAAGAAATAAAAGAGAACGTTTTTTGGGGGCAAATTTGAAGCAAAAAAATGGTACCTACAGAAATGGTGAAAAATTCAAAAAATACCTTGAATTTTCAGATTCAGTAGACATGTCGTCAATTTTTGGATAAAATTGGCGAATTCTACGGCCAATGGACATTATGTCCTGATTGTTTAAAATTGCTTTGAAAATCACTCTCGTATATTTTGAATCAGTGAAAAGTCACTGATAAATATGGTCAAAATTACAGCACAGTGAAACTCAGCAAATTTTTTTGACTTTTAGCGGATTTTTGCTGATTTTTCAGCGAATTTCACCAATTTTTAGCGAATTTCAGAGATTTTACTGACTTTCCAATGAATATTGACTGATTTTTCAGTAATTTTCATCACTGTTTGCTTTCTTTAATTTATTACTGAGCTGTTATTCTGACTGTTTTCCAGTGATTTTCGATACTTTTCACTGATTTATAACTGAAAGAGAATTCAATATTTTGGAAATTTCATCACTCAAAGCTGTGCCCCGAAACATTCCAAAACCGAAAAATAAATTTTGAAAAAATTCTAAATTTTTAAATGAAATTTGCTAGTTTTGTGGCCTCAATGAACACACTGTCCTGATTACTTTGAGTTGTTTTGAAAATGATCGAAAACCTTCAAATTCACGTAAAACAATCTGCCATTTAATCAACTAAAAAATTTCACCATAGACGAAGCAATGTCCATCGTCTCCATCGAAGTGGGTGGCTCGACGAAGATCTGACATCGAGCCATGTGCAAACAGACGACATCGACAGAGCCCTGGTCAACTTGAAAATCGCCTCCGTCGTCTCGATAGAATCGCCATAGCAGAGTTGAGAAATCCAGAGGGAAAAAAACCTGCAAACCTGCGCACGTTATCGTGCATTATGAAGATAAACTACACCTCTGTTAACCTTGGACGATTTCGCATTTCAAAAGGCAGCCAGAAGCGTAGAGACAATTTAGATTTATGCCATTCTTCACATCCGTATGCGCGCCGATATACTCGTATTCAGATTTACCGCACTGTGTATGGGTATCCTTAACAGCGTCATCTTTTGATTTATTTAATTTCGAAACACCTCTTAATTGACTACTAAACCTCACCGTATTCGCATAACCAATCAATTCGCGACAACTCCCTTTGGCTAAGAGATCTCATGATCTTGATCGCACAAAGCCGCAGCAGCGAACGCACCGCAGTGCAAATCTTACGCTGAATGCTCGTTTCCCTCGTCTTCTGGTTCTACTACCTTTTTTCAAGAAAACGCAATAAGCGACGTGTCGAAGATCATCGCAGATGGAAGATGTAACACAGTCGCAGAGTCGTTTGTTTTATGGTATCTTCATCAATCATCCGAATACACGGTCGGGTCTGGTTTGAAAATTAATTTTCGGTTTATACGCGTCCGTCTCGGTGAGTTTTGATCGATATTTGTACGAGCCGAGATCGATAATTTATTTATTCAGTCGACCAATAACTGTCGGAGGTAATTACCAACGTGATACGTCAAAATAAGACGAAGTCGAAGCAGTTGTACGAGGCTTTGGGTGTTCTTTTCTATGGAAGTGTGCGAGTGTACGACAGATCGCCGAGTAGTCTTCGATCGTGAATATAATTTAACAATTTTGAACGTTCGTTGAATTGATTTCTGTTTTTTTTTGAAATTGATTTTAGGAAATGATTTGCATTATATTCGCCAAAAAAAAAGGCATCTCAATGAATCACGAAAGATGAATAAAGAATTATAAAATTCAAAAGTTTTTGAAGATTTTCAAGTGTTTTTGTATCATGAAAAATTTAGATTTTTGAAGAAACTTTCGAAATAGCCAAAATTATTTCATACTTTTGAGAAAAGTTGAAAAAATTATTCAATTTTCATGAAAACGACTAAAAAGCAGTGGTAGAGTTTGAACTTTTTATAAGAATTAGCATTAAAAATCGTCAAAATTGTTTAAAATAATTTTAGCTGTCGAAAATTTTTTAAATTGAATTTTTATGAATTTCCATAAACAATCTCAAAATTTATGAAATTGTGTCAAAAACAGTGAAATTGTGTGAAGTAATTTCAGAGGAAACTTGAAACTGAACATCGAGAAAATTTGTTAAATTTTGAGGAATATCTACAAATCCTTATGAATGACTTAATAACATGAAAGTTGCAAAATTGGATGAAAAAATTACCAAATTTTGGTGAATATTTTTACAAATTACCCAGAAATCGATGAACTTTCATAAGAAATTGTTGAAAAATTTTGTTCCGATTATTAGCAAAATTAGTTACTGAAATTCGCATCAGTGAACGACTTTTACATTTTGAGCCATTTTTATAGCTTAAAAAAATTTGATGCCATTTTCATCAATTCCAGAAAAATTTTAGGGGTGATGAACGGAAATGTTTCAGAAAAGCTGACACGTCGTCGTTAGAATCGTCAACAAAAAGCAAGCATAGAAAAAGTTGAAAAAATTGTGTGAGCAAAGGAACATCTTAAATACGAAAAATATTTTTAAAAAACTTGATTATTTGGATCAATCTTATTTTTTCAGATGAATTTATGACTTCTCACCTGTTCAAAGTATAATTAATAATTTTATATGTACTTTTAAAAAATCATTAAAATATCGAAAACATCTCAAGAGTGTATTCAAAATTTCGTATAAGGAGGTTGGTGCTGCACCAAAATTGACGAAATAACAAATTAATTTTAAAAATGGCAAGAAAATGAGCAATATCGTTTAGAAATACTAGAAATGATATAAAAAAAGTGATTTTCACTTTATAAATCTGTATGAAAAGAAATTGAAGGAAAACAGAGAAAATTATTCACCCACAGTTGCATAGGACGAGGGACAATACCCCTTCCCATTAAGGATAGTGAAATGTTCAAAGGAAAGACAATTTTTACTTTTCCAACCTAATTTTCTAAAAAAATTTAACTAGGTAAGCTTAAGGAAAAAATAATAATTTCATCATAATGTATCATTACTAATGAACTCATTTTGTTTTTTTGTTTCAGGTGAGTTGAAAAAAGAATTTTCATTGTTAGAATAAGAAGTATAAATGAGTAAGTCAGTTTTCACTGTTCATGGTAAAACCGTGTTCTAATAATTATTAAATGAAGTAATAATTAGGTAGGTCAATAGGTATCTATTGGAAAATTTAGGTATTCAAAATATTCAAAAATATGGGTTAATCTTTGTCAGCTCGAGCAAAAATTGCACAAGGAGTCACCATTTTTTTTTTCGAGTAGAGTTCATCAAAGGGTGACGAATGGCGCAAACCATAATTTTCAGTGATTTTTTTTTTTTTTTGGGGGGGGGGGGGGGGGATGAAGCGTTTGAAATTTAATACAGGGGGGGGGGGAGTTGAAAATTTCAAAGGTGGATGACCAGAGTTAAAATCAACTTGGAGGCTTGAGCTTTTTTCCCTATTTTGTTTTGGATTAAACGAAAATTATTTCGATATTGAAATCAGTGTTTCCACTTTTAGTGATACCAAAAAAGTTGATCTATACCTAATCAAATTAAGAAAAAAAATCACCTTCAAGAAGTGAAAATAATATTGTAAAATAGTGATTTATGAATGACAAAATCATGTTATTCAACTTCTAAAAAATGTACTTTCATATTTTTTATACGATATTTTATCAATGTGTCTTCGGATATACTGAAAAAACTTCTCCCTTTTGATGTTTGAGAACGAACTGCTCAAAAAATTGGGTCATAATGAACTTTTTTGGTAAAAAAAACTAGATCTGAAGAAATAATATTCTTTTCATTTTTTCAAGATATTTATCGGCACCTGTGCTGATTAATTTGCATAGCACTGAGTTTTTGAGGAGGAAATTCGAATTAATAAATCAGAAAAAATGGTATTTTTACGTTTTCAATTTTTTTTGCTGAATTTCCCATAAAATAAATATTTTGAGAAAATTAAAAAGATATTTTTCAAGTTTGGTCTGAATTTTTTTTTCAAGTTTATCATGCAAGTTTTCTGTCCATTTGTTTTCATATTTTGTAAGGACATTTTTTTCGTATTTCTGAACGTAATATACTTCTTGATAAAATCTTCTGGATCCACTAGTGAGTTGTTTCTGGTAACTTTGTTCATTTCTGTGTATATCTTCAAATTCCCTTCAAAAAATTTCCATCTTTACTTCGAGATAATGGAAAGCAATCTCTTCTCCCCTCTCCACACTTCCACAGCTCAAAATTTGCCATATCAGCTGCTGTGCAACTTCGAAACTTACCCAGAGAGCGAAAAACTTCATTTGTAAGGTAAATTGAAATCCGGGTACGTTGAATGATAGCACGCAGACGTGAAGGGGGTTCGAAGCAGCACATACTACGAGGCCTATAGCTAATCAAAAAAAAAAAAAAAAAGAAGTAAAATCTATAAAGAATTTCTCGTCGAGGATGCAAAATCAATTTTGGTATGTACTCCTAATTTTGTTCTGGCGAAGTGTTGCCGCAGGTTTCGCGGTGAGGTGGAGGGGCTGGGAGGAAATTCAATTCGACGTGGAAAATTTTAATATATAAGTATATTTTTCTCGAGGTGGCGTAGAGCGTTACCAAAGTTCATATTATGGCCTTGCCTGAGGAGGTAGAAAGGGGTAAAAGCCGAGAGTAAAAATCGCGGAGCTTGTACCGTAGGCTCATGTTGGATTTCTCATTTCGCGAAATAGCGTCGTCGTCGTAGGAGAAACACGATGTACCGCGTTTAGGAATCCAAGACGAAGAAAAAAGGTGCGGAAAAAAGGCCAGAGTGAGAAAAGGGTGGCGAAAAAAATAGCGTCGAGTTTTTATGCGACTTTTGAAAACACACTTCGACGTTTATATTTTTTCTTCTCGGTTCTCGGGGTCGTCGGAGCTGTTTCGCGCCGTCGAACGGTATCGGGCCAGGCTTCGTTAGCAGTTTTTCCGCACGCCGCTTCGAATCGGCTGGAAGGGCGGCGTGGGGGCTCGAATGTGAAAAAAGTATACGCGCGAAAGGAAAGACGAGAAATCTGATTAACAAAACAACGGTTCAGGCGAGAAAGGCTGGCAAAAGTTTGGCCGTTTAAAACGAACAACAACGCGCGGCGGCAACGACGACGATGACGACGACGTCGGCGGCGGCCTTTATAGCGAGTACCGGTGAAGGGGAGACGGGGTAGTGGTGGTTTTCGTCTTTTCTTCGTATAATGTAACGGGGCCGTTGTAATGTATATAAAACTGCAGCCTCGGCAATATAGAGAGCGGCCCGAGATTTCCCAAAAGTGCTATATACCGACAGCAGCTCTTCCATTCTGAGCCCAATTACCTTTTCTTCAAAAACTTACAGCGGCACAACAGGCGAGAGTTGAAGAAAAGCCAACGCCGCTGCGCTATGCCACCATGCTTCAATTTATCCGTCCAACTTTTGATCCAGAATTGACGACTTTTTATCGTCTCTCTGTTTCGAACCCTCTGCTGCGTGTGGCAAGCGGTGTCGTTGTTTTAAACGGCATGCCGGCGTGTTCTATCTGCTTGGTTTTATACGCCAGCGAGAGAATGAAATGGTGCCGGCAGCGTCGTTGCGTTCGAAAATATAGTGCCCGAGTCCGAAACGAAGTGGCCAATTACGATTTACTGATTTTCATTTCTTTAATGCATCTGACTCCGAAGCAGGGACAAGAGACAGGGATGTTGTTAGAATTATATGTTCTTTTATCACTTGGCTCGCAAGCTGGATACAAAATACCAACGATGGTGTATTGCGATACTAACCTGGCATTCGTACCATTTAACGCCAAATTGCCTTTTAACCAGCGTACCGTTGTTGTTTCGCTAAATTTTTTTGCTTAAGTGTAAGTAGATTCGTTGTACAACACAAAAGTCGTGTATGTTTCCAAGGTGTCATTTATATGTTTACGTAGTGGTACTCTTCCTTGTTCCATATACACACATCTTCCTACGTTCCTTTGGAAAGAGCTGAAAGAAAAGGGGAAAAAGAGAGGGAATTAGTTGAGCTTTACCATACCTAGGGTGTCCATCTCCATTGAGGTGCAGCATTTTAATATTTTTCAACATTTTTTGAATTTTGATGGGCCAGTGCTAAAAATTGTTGTAAAATTACCATGGTGTCTACTGGCAAGAAAATCAGAAAACAGGAACAATTGTTATGATTTTACTGCAAAAAGCAAGAATTTTCAACATTTTCGCCTTTCCTTGATTTTTTAATCAAATGACTAAACGAGGGTTCTTTTTTTTCTTGGCAAATTTAAAGCAAGAAAAATCCAAAAAATAGCAAGAATTTTGATTTTAAGATCCAGTAGACACCATAAATGGCCTTACATGAGGTAAAAATTTGAAATTTTTTGGTTCATGTTTAACCTCCTTGGCTACTGCTCAAAGTTTCAACATTTTTTTGCTTCTTTGGCAATGCATCGTTAATTGTATTATCAGTAGGTATTGAAAAACTCCAGAAAATGCCAGAGAAAACTAATGAGGCCTGCCTAAAAGTCAGTGATGTCGGTGTTCAGTCTGTTTTGAATGCCGTTTGTTCATTGTTCAGAGGTTTTGTTTAGTATTCGTTCGCGTTCTGTTATATTTTTTTTGGAAAATGGAAGCGTTCGTTCAGCATTTGCGTTCAGGATCTAGTGTTTGCCCGTTCATTGTTTTCAAAAACAAAAATACAGAATCTTTTTGATCAATTTTGAATTTTGATGAAAAAAAATTAAAAAATCAATGAAAGTCCAAACCACACTACGCCAAAATTGTCCATCAGTAATTTTCAAAATTGAATCATTATCCAAACACTGAGTCACAAAATGAATGAAAAATAATGAGAACGGCGTTCATTTTTTGAATGGCGTTCATAATGTTTGAACACCGTTAGTTCCCCGTTCAATCACTAATTGTAGCCTTCATTCACTTTCCATTCAAAAATACTAAAAACTATGCCCATTCCAAAAGAACGGGTGTTCAGAATGCGAACGCCCAACAACACTTCTAAAAGTTGGTCTGAAAATAAATAAAAAGAAAACGATGAGTAATGGTTTTGTGGAAGATAGACAATGTATCGCACTAGAGGGAGAAATGGTGTAAATGGTGGGGGAGTTTACATACTTGGACCAAAATCTGAATATGAACACGACTTTAGCCACAAAATATCAAAAAGAATACGACTAGCATGGGTCATATGCTCAAAAGTTTTGAGGAATAATTAGGGGAAACAACGATCCCAATGAGCTTAAGGAGAAAGATCTTGAATCAATGTATCAACCAGGTTGCAATATATGTGAGTGAAATATGGACTCTTACAAAGAGGTTAGAAGATAGAATAGTTAAAATGCAAAGAAGAATGGAACGTTCCATGCTAGGTATTACCAGAGGTGCAACGATTACGATTATAATCGATGCTCATACCCCGATTAAAATAATCGGACGAGCATCGATTATTCTTTGATTAATCGAAGATAAGTAAACAAAAATTTCCAATTTTTCTGATTGGTCAAATTATATGTGACGTAATTTTTTTTCTAATCAAAACAATTTAAGTTTTTGACGTCACGTATCTCTGGCCAATGAAGAATACTCAAATTTTTGGGACCGATTAATCGATTATTAATCGATTATTTCCGATTATTTTTTGAAAACACAATCGACGTAGCATCGATTATAATCGTTGCATCTCTGGGTATTACCCTGCGAGATAAATAGATAGTGGAAAGCAAATGTGAAACCACAGGGGTAACTGATATTTTAGAAATGGCAAAAAGAAATGAATGTAAGGCCCGGTTTATCAATCATGCTCACGGAATTTTAACTGATGGTTAGCGGCTAACCGATGCTTCTAATTGGCAGTTAGCGCTTAACCAATGGTTATTTCCCCTACTTTTGCTTTAACTGGCGATTGAAAAACTGGCCCTAAGAGATGGGCTAGACACATGGCGCGAGGAGGAGATCAATGGATTACAGGAGTCACACAATGAAGACCAAACCAAAAGAGGACAACGAGGAGACCGAGGAAGCGATGGGAGGATGAGATCAAAAAATACGAGAACTGTTGGGAGACCGCTGAGGATAGAGAAACATGGAGGACAGATTGGGAGGCCTACATCCTGCAGTGGATTGAGACTACGTGATGAAGAAGAAATAAGAAAAGTAAAATTAAATTACTGACTTTTTCTTTGGGGGGGGGGGGATTAGTGCTTAGGTACATGATTTTTGGCCTCATTTTAATGAGGCCAAAAAATACTGCTTTAAAGATATGCGAGCCTGGATATAGAAACCACCATAGGGGTTCAAAAATTGGTTTTTGAGTTGAGATTGAGTTTATAGGACTTTCAAAAGTAGTGGAATCAAGAGAACACCTCAACTCAAAAACCAATTTTTGACTCCTAATTTCTGAAGGTGGTTTCTATATCCAGGCTCACATATCTAATTTGGAAGTGAATCCGAAAAATGATAACGACTGGCTTTGATCGATTTTTGAGGTTTGATTTTGATAATACACGGACCTAATATGACGACCCCGAACCTATTTATTTATTTTTTTTTAAGATAGAGATTTTCAAATCATAAATTAATGCCAAATTACAAGATGATGTCGTTTAATGAAGTAGATGCTAAGAAATTTGAGAGGGTCTAAAAACGATAAATGATGGATGGGGTGGAGGGTCGTTCTTCTTAAGTCGATATCAAACCCCTAAAATTGATCAAAGCCTAAGTAATTATTTTTTTGTATTTCTTCCAAATTATCTTCAAAAACAACGTTTTTAGTCATGCACAAGAATCATAAATTCTCGAAAAAAAACGGTTTTTTTATTTTTACTTTTCAATAGAGATATGCAACAAACCATCGCCAAAAATGCAAAAAATTCGAAATTTGAGAAAGAAAAATTTTGAAATTGAGTTTTTGTGGAGGGAGAAGGCATGGACCTAAAATTTTTAATTTTGACATTTTTTTGAGGTCATTTCATTACAATTTTTGGCGCAGGCTTATCAAAACTCGAAAAAAATTGAAAAATGCTGCACCCTATAGTGTCCATTTTCTGGAAAACCTGGAAAAATTGGAAAATTTTAGAACTTTCCCTGGAATTTTTCTAAAATCAAAAAGAAAAATGAATCATCTGTAGAAGTGGGTTTTGCTCATTTTATTACAAATTTTTCAAGAAATGTTCAGGCTCTCTCCGTTCGAGCTAAATTATTATATTACTTGGTACTTCAAGATGTGATTTCTCTGTTTATGGGTTTGTTGACAGTACTGTACAAAAAAATTTCCCCGTCAAGTTATGAATTTTTCAAAAAAAAATACTCTCGATTTACATTCTTTCATTCTCCAAAATTCATTTGGAGTCTAGTTTTTTTGGAAACGTATACTTTTTAAGGAGTTGTGATAAGAAAAAAGTGCTGCTATGATACCTTTGACCATGATGTTGAAAGAAAAGGGAAGGAATGGAAAGGGAATGAAAAAAATTATTGATCTCGTTTTGGCAAACCTCGCTTTCTTTCTAAGATGAGAAAAAGGTCATATGAAAAATTTATCGAAGGTTACTAAATTTTTGTCGAATCACCAGGCACCATTGGATCATAGTATTTCAAATTTCACTCGGGAGAAAAAAATTTAAAGCCATGATGGGGGGGGGGGGAGAATGATGATGTATGAACTTGAGTAATTTTCAGTTTTAAAAATCAGTCAAGACACTATGAAAAAATACGAAATTATGGTAAAAAGTAAAAAGTTGTGTTTCTGTGTTCATTTGAGAAAAACTCGTTTGTGATTTAAAATAATTTTTCTGATGGGGAGGGGGGAAGGGGTGTTAAGTTCACTAAGCAAAAAAATTGATAATTTGAAATTACTGTTAGATTTCATACTTTCCTAACTTTCCTAGAACGAATTTTCTTTGAAAAATATAGTGGATGATTCAAAATTTTACTTAAATTGTCGAACGAAAATTGACCACAATGTTACTAAATACCATTTCAAACTATTCCTCTGCACCACTTCGACCTGTCCATCGCCTAAAAAATTTCCCCCTTTCCTTCTCTTCCCTTCTAAGCTTCATAAGTATCATTATCTATGCAAAAGATCTTGAAAAATTGGTCTGGAAAAGCTAGAAAATTGGTCTGGAAAAGCTAGAAAATTGGAGGAAAATCATTTCTAAAATATTGCGAGGACACCCTGTATACATATATGTAGATGTACCTTTGTCCGATAGCTGCTGTTTGATTGAGTACCTCGAATTGGACATTATCGATTCGGACAGGACGCGTCGACGAAATAAAAATTTCTCTCGTATCGTCGATGCGACGACGAAAGAAGAGGGACACCGAGAGAATAAAAAAGGGGAAAAAATCAGCAATATTATCCGGTTTGATAGACAGTTTATCACGTCCAGTAATGGAGGGTAACTACGTCGAAGCATGCTATTTTTAAAATGTCTCAGTTTTTTCTCCTTGGTTGGGTTTCTCTCTCACTCATTCGCCTCGGCTCGCCGGTCGTGTTTTCCTCATCGCTCACGACGATGTGTGTCTGTGTATTACGGTACGCGAGATGCGATTTTTCTTTCGCTAGAACAATATTTCGAAAAGATGTTTATTGCTTCAATCCTGTTCGCTGTATTAACGCTATTCATCATCCGATTGTCGTAATGGCAGTACGTGTTTCCTTTTTATGTTCTGTGTTTATCCGTACTACAGATAGAACGGTGTCAAATTCTACGTCGTAGGTTTTTTCCTATTTTTTTTTATCGTAATGTGCGTGCAGTTTCGTTTTCCGAATTTGTTCGCAGCTATTCCGAAACTACTCGTTCATTAAATACGATTGATTTTTATATATAGAGTTTTACTGGTGTTTTTTTATGGTCGGATGTCTGCGACGACGACATCGATAGTGACAGTTTTCTTGCTATGGCGAAATATGCACCGGAGCGAGGAGAAAAGAAGAGTAAGAGGCAATTGTCTCGTTTCTGCAGTGGTCCATGATCGCAAGTGGTACACAAGGTGATCGGATTGGAGACTGGATAGGTAGAAAAGGCGGAGCACCGAACCGGCGATTTCGCTGCAGATGACCTGATCGGAGACCGAGATGTGGCCACGACTCCGACTTGTTTACAATGCATGGTACGAAGTGGAAGGGAGTAAGAGGTAATGTGCAAGTGCAATTGGTTTTTTGGTCAAGAATTTGTTGGATTTTTTGTGAAGAATGGTAAAAAGCTATGAAAGAGTAAATTTGCGATGATTTTTTGAATTTTTGGTATGGAAAAAAATTTGGAATTTTTTGATGGTGATAAATTGATAATTTTTGTCGAGTGTATTTTCTAGTTTGAGGAATTTCGATTGCAAATTGATGGATTTTCTTTGGAATTTTTCCATTTTTGACTTTTTTGATCACCTTCAATTCGCTATGTGCTAAAAAATTCTTTTTTTTCAATTTTTTGGTCGTTAAATCTAAACAAAAATGAAAAATGAGGTATGGAATTTGTATGCTAAAATTTTATCGAAATTTTCTCAAGATGTTGAAATATGCCAAAAAAGAGGGGGAAAACAAAGTTTATGCTATAAAAAATTGAAAAATGATCGGTTTTTCAATTTTTATGAATACTTACCGAGATATTTTATGTAAGCGAAGACAAAATTTTGTTGAAAAATTATGTTTGATAATTTGAGAAGCCAAAAATGTGCATTTTTCAACTTTTTTACCAGCCATTTTCGGCAATTTGAGGATCCCCTTCCCCTCATTTTCTTCTTTCATCTCCCAAAACAGATTATCAAATTGAAATTTTTTCATCTTGGGATAAAAAAAACTGCTGTTGACCTTAGAAATAATGAGTAGTATGAAAACGCGGTTTCTGGGTACTTTTTTTAAATGATCGCGCGCAGCGATGTTTTCACGCTCCCCCCGCCTCCCGCCTGCCCGCCGAGGTGCCTTGGCATCGCGCCGATGTTTTCACGCCCCCTCCGCCTCCCGCCTGCCCACCGCGCCTGCCTCCCGCCTGTCTGG